>SKCR01052590.1:0-18037 GCA_019454045.1 Zanthoxylum bungeanum | reverse complement strand
AGAAATATTCTTCTACGGAATATATAATCTATATCAGGCGTAGTATACATAATATTACGTATTACTATCCAATATCGGATGTCACATGCTTGGCCTAGGGCGGGAGTTTTGTCTGCCCCGTACGAAGCATATATCGGATCACAAGCAACTAGTCTCTTTAATCGAAAATTCATGACCTAGTCATACTTCCACGATGGTTGCAACACTTTAGAGTACCAGTTTTGTATCCCTGCGTGATCATCATCTCCATATGACTAAAGTGATACTTCTATCTTGACATCACACCCAATACACTACGTTTTTCAGTATACCCAGAAGAGGCGTACACAGAACCTGTTAAAGCCCCGAACGACCAAAACCAAAGTATAATGATTGTCGCAAGTATTTGCGATGCAAGTCTCAGGTTAAGACCAAATACACCTACCCTGATTCGGACTCCCATAGACACAGTCATACTAGCAAAGGGACTCCGATAGGTCTATCCAAAGCGAAGCTATTTCTGTACTATCGGTAAACAGAACCTCATATTACACTTGCATGAGTATCCAATACCCAAATATATAAGAACTATACCGTTAAGCTTCAATAACGCGTACAAGTGTAATACTGGCCTATTCCGCATTATCGATGTCAAGTCTCGATAATACTACAACTAGGGATATTTAATGATTAAACTTTCGTGGATTAATACTGTCTCATATCTTATTAATTCAGTACTAATCATATGGACTTTTATCATTTATATATCAAGGTAATCCAATTACAAATGATAAAAGAACAATTTCCTTTGTCACATAGTTAACTTTGTACAAGAACACCATGTTCTTTACAAAATAGTGATGCTATGGGTCATAATTGTCCAACAATCTCCCACTTGGCCTATAGCCAATCACTCAAGTGTCTAACACCTGAACTATGTACGGGTCGCTCAAACTTTTGCTGAGAAATGGCTTTCGTCAGCGGATTTGCAATGTCATCATCTGATGCAATTTATTAGATCATCACATCGCCACGATGTATGATCTGACGAATCAGATGAAATAGTCGAAGTACATACTTGGATCGTTGATGAGACCGTGATTCCTTAGCCTATACTGTAGCCTAGCTCAGCTGCTAACATAACTACTTATAATCCAATTTGGAATTTTATTAGATCCAAAATGCTTCTTTTGCTGCCTCAGCTGCAACAATATTCCGCTTTTATTGTTTAATCCGCAACAGTATCTTGCTTGGAAGATTTCCATCTCACTACTCCATTATTCAAACAAAATATATACATTTATTGCGACTCAAAATCGTCTTTCATCGGTTTGGAAACTTGCAGCGGTGAACCCAGTTACCTCAAGTTTTCCTTTCCCATATTCAAAGAAAGCAACCTTAGTTCATCCAAGATACAAAAGGATGTTCTTTACATCAATCCAGTGACTATCACCTGGATTGGCTTGATTACGTCTACATATGCTCAAAGCATATGAGACATCAGGTCACGTACATATCAAAATGTACGAGCTCTGGGAGAATGTCAGCAGCTTTCTAGATCTATCCAAGTAGATCTTTATTCCCTGAATGAAGCCTGCTTCTCCCAGGTATTTTATGGAGAATTTTAATGAAATCCAAGATTTCACCGATTATAGTATGGGAATTTCATTGTCGAGAATCAATACATCATCAATATATAGGACAGTCATTGTCAGTGCGCTCCCACTATCCCTCTTACATACACAAGAATCATATTCGTTTTGAATTAAATCATATACCATTATGATCTCATCAAAATGTTGGTTCCAAGAACGCAATGCTTGCTTCAATCCATAAATAGATCGATTTAACTTGCAAACCTTGTTTGCATGTTTTGGCACGATAAAACCATCAGGATATTGCATACAAACATCCTCCAAAAGGTTTTCGTTAAGGAAAGCGATTTTGGCGTCTAGTTGCCATATTTCTTAAACGAAATATGCAGCAATAGCAAGCATTATCCGAATGGATTTAATCATGGCAACAGGTGAAAAATTTTCGTCGTAATCGACACCATGTCGTTAACGATACCCTTTCTGTATAAGCCTAGCTACATACATTTGTATGTTTCCATCCATGTCTATCTTCCTTGAAGACATATTTAGTACCAATAGGCACAATGCCTTCTGGTACATCAACCAGTGTCCAAACATGGTTGGTATACATGGAATCCATTTCGAACTTCATGACCTCTTGCCATAATGCGGAGTCGATACCTTGTATCGCTTCCTCATACGTAGTCGGTTCATTTTCCTCAATAAGATTGATATCCACATGAGGTGAGATCAGAAACCCATACCTCCTAGGTTGTTTTCTGACTCTCTCCGACTTACGCGGTTATTGTGTATTCGAAGATTATGGTACAGTTTCATCCATGATGAACTGTTCATATTCCGTAACGGATTGGTGCCAGGAACAGTATTACTATGATTTTCATCGAGTTTTACTTTCCTCATACTTACCACTGCATATAGGAATTCCTCCTAGGAAAACCGCATGGAGAGCAACAATTTAGCATTGTTCTCTTGTGAGTTATATAAGTACTATACTTTGATTTCCTTAGGATAACCTCCAAATAGGCACTTATCTGATTTGGGTTCTAGTTTGGTACCATCCAAACATTTAACGTGCCCAGCATCCCCAAATTTTCAGGAATGAGAAACCCAGTTTCTTTCCTATCCATATCTGATACGAGGTCTGTCCAATAGATTTTTACGGAACCTTATTCAAAATAAGTATTGCACTGTCTTATGCGTATTCCTAGAAGGAAATTGGTAGCTCAGTGCGACTCATCATTTATCTTACGATGTCTAACAAAGTTCGATTTCACCGTTCAGACACACCGTCCAATTGAGGTGTTTCGAGAGGAGTCTACTGTGAAAGAATACCATAGTCTTTCAAGTAATCTTGAAACTCATATGTTTAAGTATTTTACACTATGGTCCGACCGTAATGTTTTTTATACTTTATCGGTCTGTTTTTCTACTTCGTGTCGAAACACTTTCAATTTCTCAAAAGTTTCCGACTTGTGTTTCATAAGATACACATAACCATAATGCGATGCCACATCCGTAAAGGTTACGAAGTATTCATTTCCACCTCTAGCCTAGCTAGACATGGGCCCGCTTACGTCGCTATGAACGAGGGCTAATAGATCGGTGGCACGTGCACATTTACCATATAAAAGGTGTTTTAGGCACTTTGCTTAATAAACAAGATTTGTAGACATCATTTGAGTTAGGATCAAATCCGTCCAATTATCCACTCTTCGAAAGTGTGGATATACGAGTCTTCTTAATGTGTCCCAGACAACAATGCCACAAATAAGTCTAAAGAGATTTAATCAATTTGAGCAATTTAATTGTCATATAATATGTATGAGATTCATTTATATTCGAAATATAAATAATGTTATCAAATATAATGTGTATATCTTAATATGATCTTTATAAACAAAACACTCAGTGTTTTGGAACATAAAGGTATACCCGCAACGGGTTGTAGTAGATATAGAGATAATGTTTCTAGTCAAACTAGGTACATTACAACAGTAACCTAATGTAGGTACATGCCCCAGGGCAGTTCCAAAACTTAGGTTCCTACGGCCAAAACAGCAACTCTCGTCCCGTTTTCGACTTGTGGGTCGATCTCATCTGAAGCCAGTCTCCTGCTTATCAGCAGATTCTGCTCATCAGTAGATATTTATGTACCACATCCAGTATCAAAAATCCAATTCTTAAAACTAGTAGTGGGCATGTTTATAACAAACATACCTGAAGCCGGAGCCTTGCCTCACATTCACTTCCTTCATGTCTGCCTTGTTCATACGACAGTCACGCTTCCAGTGACCCCGTTAGCCACAGTTTAGGTAGACATCTTGGGATATGTCCTTTGTCTTCCCAGAAGACTGTGACCATTTAGCCTTGCCATTTTTTTTTCACACCCCAGAAGCCTTCGGCCAAGCCTTGGCCTTCTGGCATATCGAAGTAAGATACGCCTTGCACTTCTTTGCCTTTTAGAAACTCTGGCATTGTCTCCTTGAGTATAGTCATTAACTCTCCAAGATTTTTCTCTTGGTTGAAGATGAACCCGCCCCAGCATTCGGGCAGAGACTATAAGATCAAATCTATGAAAGTCTCGGACTCGTAGGTAATATCCAGTTAACCTAGTTGTTCGACGTCAGCAATCATTTGCGACACCTAGTACTCGATAGATGTACCCTCTGACATACGCGAGCGAAATAGTTTCTTTTACAATTCGTACTTCTAAGATCTAAAGTTAGATCTATGAAGATCCTTTAATTTCAATATCATGGTATAAGGATCTAATCCTTAGTTCTGACGACAAAATTAAAGAGTCATTGCAGCAAGCATAACAGATTGAGCACTAAAGTTATCATCACAATGAGTCTTCCAAAACTCATGCTCGACTATTTGCTTAACTACGGGCTCAGTCCTTAGATGTTTCTCTATCAAATAGATTAACTTCTCAACTCCGAGGACTATCCTGAGATTCATTTCCTAATCTAGAAAATTAAAGTCGTTAAAGACATTTTCACCCACGATGATGTCATTTGACACTTAATCTTTCAAGTTATCTTGATTGCTATTGTCCAACTATCCAATCAACGATTTTGGGTATTATCAAATATAATGATTACTATAGTCCAACTATATAACCAATTATAAATGATCAATTACACTCAAATGTAATGATTACTATAGTCCAACTATATAACCAACTATAAATGAAATAGTTTGAATATAGTCCAACTGTTAAATTAAAAAACAACAATTGAATATTAGTCCAACTAATATATTTATATTTTTAATGACGAAAAAAAAAATTGAGCGCGTATTGGCAAGTATTTAAACGAAATTGCAAATTTAATACTTTTCTCCCACTATTTTTCGGCGAGCCTCTAACCCTCTGTGGAGTACTCGAGAAACCTAGTTTCCTAGTGGGCTAGGATCTTGTTAAATAACACACAACCTTGACTTTGGCCAAAAAGCTATATGAAACTTAACTAGATAAATCTCTAAGATCAATTGGATCCCATCCAATTCCTAGATCCAGTAGGTGGACCTCCAAGTCCGAAACATATATCCAATATATGTAAATATATCCAATATATTTCCTAACCGTTTTCCTCTAAATCAATTAAGCCTTGGCTTTGGCTCAACAAGCTTAATGATTCTAGTTAAGCGCGACCCATTGACAGTGGGAAAGCTTCGTAATCGAGGCCGATGAACAAGAGATGACCTTGACTTTGGCCAACAAGTCACAACGGCCCAAGACACGCGATATGTGACAAAGCTTACGTGCTTCAAACACATCCGCGATGGACAAAGGTCTTGATTTTGGCCAACAAACCAATGCCAATCTTGGATCTTGAGAGAGAACCACTCAATGGAAGGAAAAACGCTTAATATTGAATGAGGGGTTTTCACGTAAATTGGAAACCAATTTATTATCTTTGATTCGATCTCATCATACACCCTTAAGCATGTATTCTAAAAGCATAATAAGGCGCAAAATAAATAATAATGATATGCGGATGGATATACAATACAATTTGTTCCTAGAAAAAATCTCTCACTTTCCTTTCTCCCGCTAGCACTAACTTCTACCCAATTACATAACACTAATAAGAAACCTCATTTACATTGTGGGGAATTCGTGAGAATAGAGATAATAGGCTGGACACGCAGGTCCAATTTAATAAATTCTAAAATTATTACAACAATTTCTAAAATTGCCCTCACCCTTCTAATATCCATCCGATATACATTATTCATACAATACATCCAAGTATTCACATATAGCATGTTATTCAATCAATCTAATCCAATTAATTAATCTTTGAATTAATGACCATCCAATGTTCAAACAATAATTTGATTTGCCTGAGTCCAACTCGTTTAAGAATAAATACACAAAGTAAGTATTCTTGAATTATATCGAACTATAATTTTAAATCCAATTTAAATTGTATCCAATACTGATTCATGTTTAATTCTAAATTAAATAATTACACTTTTAATAGTGATTTTAAGGACTTGGATTCCAAATCCAATCCAATTGGGTCTCAAAGGCCCAATTATTATCCAATACTATTCAATTAAAGTCCAATGGGCTTTTAATTAATTCTTTAGGCATGAGCTTTGGCCATTATTGATCAAACCCAAGATGCCAAAGCCGAAGTTAGGAATCACCCTATGCCACAAAATCAATTTAGGCCCATTAGGCCCAATTAAATTATTAAAGGCCCAATGTCATACTTTGGACTTTATGGAAATGGTTTTAGGCCCAATTGGATCCAACCCAATTGTCCAAAACCAAACTCGGCCCAACCAAGCCCATTAAGCCCAAATACAATAAATTAAATTAATACATCATTTCAAATTACATATTAATTCAATTAAAGTGCAATTACCATAATTAATTAATTAACCTAATGTTTCAAAAACATCAATTTAATCCAATTAATCATGTCTAACATTTTAATTTATGTCCAACAAAAATTAAAGCACAATCAATCCATTCCAACATGCTAGGCTCACAGCATTGGCAAGGAATTTGTCATGCAATTTGATTTCAATCCAATTAAATCAACATTTATCATACATATCATGCCAACAACACATCCAATATGTCAAATTTCAAAAATGACTATGAGCACATCTAGGGTTACATTCGGCCAAGGTATAGATTTTAGGGAAAATTAATTTAATCAATTTTACACAAATCTAATGATGCACAAATCCGATTCAACATCATATAAACTCAACCAAACAATCAATTAAGGCAAAATCAAGCTCCAAGCACAAAATCTCCAAATTAAAGTCTAAGAACCCTTGAATCAAATCATGCTTAGATCTCGCTCTGATACCATTGTTAGTGTCCTAGACAAGCAACGGGATCTCTAAGCGTGATTATTGTGTGAATTAATCAAGAAAGTTGCGGAATACTTACATTGATTTGGATGAGAAGTTTCAAAAATTTCTTTGTAGATGTAAGCTCTAAGCCTTCTTTTAGTGTTTCCAACACTTGGGTGAGTCTCCCTATCACCTTGTTTGACTCCTTGAAGTGCTAGCTTACTTGAATTTTTGCAACAAAAATCCATGGAGAAGAAGAAGCTCACGGTTTTGAGCTTTGGAGAGGAAAGAGAGATGTTGTGAATAGTGAATTCATACACTTCCAATGTTGACCAAATTAATTTATAGTGAGGTTGAGTGATGATATTGGTTTGAGTGTTATATAAGCAAAGCCAAGCTTACTTTTAATAAATCAAATCCATGATTTTAAGCCTAACCACTTCCATCACATGTCTAACATGTGATGTAAGTGAAGTGGGTCCCACAATTTTTAAATTCCAAATTTAAGTCGGCTAACTCAACACGCAACTTCGCTCGAGCCCGGTTTCGTTTAATTCCGAAATAAATGAATTTTCCGTTGTGACATAATTAAATCCAATTTAACTAAATAATAATGCCTAACAAAATTATTACGGAAGTCCCTTGCGAATTAATTCTAAATTAATTCATTCGCTTGAATTAAAATCCAATTTTAATTCTGCATTGAAATCCAATTTCAATTAATATATCTCATATATTATTTTAGCCCAAATAAATAAATTAAATAGTAAAATTTAATTTTAATTATTAAATTTATTTTGCCGATTAATTCTAAATTAATCTCGTTCTCTCTTCTTCATTATTTAATCCCAGATTAATTTTCTCTCTCTATTAATTAATCCCAGATTAATTTTGTTCGAGTAAAATATCATCGATGAATCTTTGCGAGGCGACCCAAGAGATCCCTGGATATGTTGGTAGTAAATTCGGTCATCGAACTATCCGAATACGTGTGTACCTAGTACCACGTTCTCACCGATTTACAAGACAAGGTTGGCTTCTAGCAAAGCACTGTGCCTACCCAATTCTCCAGAAATATTCTTCTACGGAATATATAATCTATATCAGACATAGTATACATAGTATTGCGTATTACTATTCAATATCTGATGTCACATGCTTAGCCTAGGGCTGGAGTTGTGTCTCCCCCGTACGAAGCATATATCAGATCACAAGCAACTAGTCTCTTTAATCAGAAAGTCATGACCTAGTCATACTTCCCCGATGGTTGCATCACTTTAGAGTACCGGTTCTGTATCTCTGCGTGACCATCATCTCCATATGAATGAAGTGATACTTCCATCTGGACATCATATCCAATACACTACGATTCTCAGTATACCCAGAAGAGGCGTACACAGAACCTTTTAAAGCCCCGGACGACCAAAACCAAAGTATACTGATTGTCGCAAGTATTAGCGATGTAAGTCTCAAGTTAAGACCAAATACACCTACCCTGATTCGGACTCCCATAGACACATAGTCATACTACCATTGGGACTCCGATGGGTCTATTCAGAGCGAAGATGTTTCTGTACCATCGGTAGACAGAACCTCCTATTAAACTTGCATAATTATCCAATACCCAAATATATGAGAACTATGCCATTAAGCTTCTATAACGCGTACATGTGTAATATTAGCCTATTCCGCATTATCGATGTCCAGTCTCGATAATACTATGACTAGGGATATTTAATGATTAAACCTTCGTGGATTATTACTGTCTCATATCTTATTAATCCGGTACTAATCATATGGACTTTTATCATTTATATATCCAGGTAATCCAATTACAAATCATAAAAGAGCAATTTCCTTTGTCACATAGTTAACTTTGTACGAGAACACCATGTTCTTTACAAAATAGTGTTGCTATGGGTCATAATTGTCCAACACGTAGCTTGTAGGATAATGATTCCTACATTTCTACTATTTTCATGCGTGCTTCCGATGAGTTCGTAAGGTCCTGAAACATAAGTAATTGCTCCAATATCCATGTTCCATTACTTCCTAATAACAAAACATAAAATAAACTATAATTAAAATCAAATACATGATAATCAAGCTCAATTAGTGATATTCAAAGTACATTTTCATGCACTTATCAACAGGTCTTCGATTTCCTCAATCCACTCTCTTAGCAATGCCTTTTTCAAAAAATCATTATCCAAATGAAGCTTCTATGAATTTTCTCCTTACCCTTATCGAAATGGAGAAAGTAATGCCTAAATCATCATTCATTGAACTATTTGGGTTATTTGCTGCTGCTTCTATCATGGAGGTAGGGTCCCACCGTTAGACAAGCGTGGTCATATTTTGTATCTTTGCCCAATACCTCTTGGTAGGTTATGATAGTGAGCGAGGTGACTACTGATTACTCAACATGATCCAAGATATTTGCTGCGGTTATGATCCATCATCATTATCCTGGCTGAGATATTCTACAGCTTGGATGGAATCAAATGAAATCCTTCTAGTCGATTCTTGGGGAATCCATTACTTTTGGAAATATGCTCTAACTTCTGCCTGGGCCGCATTTTCAGGTTTTCAACCTAGTAAGCCAACTTTTTTTTAGGTGTGGTTACTTGAGAAACTGGATGTCTCCATCCATGCATCCTACGGTCCCCGACATTATCTTGCTCGTGCCTTAGCGCAGAAAGGTCTTTATTATGACGTGTGGAGAGAGTGGTTGCAGTAGTTGTCGGACATTAAAATCTTATGAATGTTCCCTTAGTGACGTCTCCGCCATGTAAATTTGGATTTCATAAGTTACTATGTACTTATCCCAGGTCTCCATACTAGTTGCTTCTATTTGCCAACTAGACTTTATCGACATTATAAATGTCTCTTACTTAATGCTCATGGAAGTCATAGTTTCCAAGGCGGTCCAATGTCTCGTCCCTTCTTTGGATGGTATCACAACCAGTGGGTTGAACGACACGTTTGGACTGTCCCTACCCCATAGACTTCTATTACAAATATACCCCTATTGCTAACTAGCCCCCACGGGTTTTTCAGCTAACTAATTTTTTTTACTCTCTTATCCCTAAATTTTTCCTAAACCATTTTTAGTCTAGTAGGATGTGCTCTAATTTTGCTTGGGCCGTCCTTTGTGGATTTTCAACCCAACAAGCTTTTTTTACGGAAAGTATTTCTTCACATGTCGACGTTGATGGGTTCCATATATTTTTTCCCATCGAATTGAATAACCAAGCCGTTGCGTTTCTCAAGACTTTCTTGATTAAATAGTGCCCTTCCTAATTAGGCCTAAACTTCCCTTTGAGGTATATTACTAATGGTATTGACTGTTTTAGTACCAGATCCCCTACCTTGATCTTGCTTGGTATGACCCTTTTATTTAAATCCCTTGCTATTCATTTATGGTATAATTAGGTGTGGTACAGAGCTCTTATAATTTTCTCGTCCAATAATGACAAATGTTCATATCTATTTGTAGCCCATTCTTGCTCAGGAAAATCCATTTCCATCATAACTCGCATTGAAGCTGGACTCCATTATCTGTCACTACATAGTGCAACATCCCATTCCGATTTTAATATCTCGAATATTTTATTTTTGGAACGGTTATAGAAGCTTTCAAAATGGAAGTTTAGAATTTGTAACTGATTGATATTAAAAAATAAGGCTTTGTGTGTTGGAAAATAGATTGGAATATTTTTAAATGAAGTCTTGTTGTGTTGGAAAATGCGTGGTTCTGAGAACCGGTTACGCGATTTTTGATTATATTGTTTTACACGTAAATGTTTCTTGTTTCGACTATAATGATAGCAACCGAACTCCGATTTAGTTAATTCTTGAACCATCAGACTCATTTTTCCGAGACAAACAACGTCTGTGTTAAACACTTTCAGAAGGGCTTTAAAATAGCTGATTTCCAAAAATACCTTTCTAAGTGGGGGTAATTTTATAATTTTGTAATTTCTGGAAGAATGGTATTATATGATAAGCTTCTTTTACTGTTCATCATTACAAAAAAAAGTAAGAGAAGAATAACGAGAGAGAGAGAGAGAGAGAAATGGACACGTGGCCGATGCACGACTGGCCGGCCCTAGTGGTCCGTGCCAGAATCCCCGGCTTCATCCAAAGCGGGCCGGCCATGTGATGGCCTATAGATATTGAATTTTTGCATGAGCTCGATGATGAGCCTCGTATGGAAGCACTACCTGAAGAGTTGCGGATGTTGCGAAAAACGAGTACCGGAAGGAAAGAAAACCTCCAAATTCAGCACCTCATTGGATTCAGACTCACTAACCAGCCTCAAATTCGCTAGGTCAGTTTGTTTCAAACCTTAGCAACCTCAAAACATACTACCCCAGCCTCGACCTAAGTCTATACTTTCACTTTCATCATAAAAAAGGCCACGAAACTGACAACTGCACCCGCCTCAGGCATGAGATCCAAAACCTTATTGACACCCATAAGATATCCGACCCAGAAAAAGAACAACCCAACATATACAGAAACCCTCTACCCAACTACCACTCCATCCCACCACCCACCTACATTATCAACTCCGGCCTACCTGAAAGCTTTGTCCTCCAAACTCTTAACCACCAAGCTTCTTGCATGGGGATATGAGACAACAGTAGTGAAGATGAAATAGAGCAGGGAAGAGATTTCTGGGTAAACTTCTCGAGCAGTGACAAAGAGGAAGATAAATGGGAAAGAGAACTACTGCAGTGGGAGAATCTGACAAAAGCAAGAAGACAGAAGAAGACAAGGCTGTAAATTACGAAGATGTTTATTTTCCTTACTTATTTGATTGTAATCATGTATTTATTAATCATAAAGACATTGATTTTGCTTAATTGTTCAAGTCTTTTCCTGTTAGTCTACATCATAACATGCATGACATTAGCATATTTGACATTGACTCAATAAAGAAAAATGTATTTAATCTTGGTACATGTGAAAACCCCAAAGAAATTTTAATTGCAAGTGAGGTTACCTCTGATGAGCGGAAAGAAATAGATAGAATATTAATAAAATATGTAAAAGTATTCGACTGGTCATATGAAGACTTGCCAGATGTGGACATGGGTATTGCCCAACACATTGTACCAACTTATCCGAACATGAGACCAGTAAAACAGAAGCTCCGAAGAATGAGGCCAGAGTGGGCCGAAAGGTTAGGGAAGAAGTCAAGAAGTAGATAGATGTGGAGTTCTTAGAGGTGGTGAAGTAATTCGAGTGGTTAGCCAACATTGTGCCGGTACCGAAGAAGGATTAGTTGATAGCGCGACTTTATCTTCTATGTACTCGTTCGTGGATGGATTCTCAGGATATAACCAGGTCTTCATGGTCGAAGAAGAAAAACATAAGACTGTCTTCGTCACCGAGTGGGGTATATATTATTACAAGGTGATGTCGTTTGGACTTAAGAATACGAGAACCACTTATCAAAGAATGGCCACTACATTATTCAATTACTTGATGCACAAGGAGATTGAAGTATACGTAGATGAAATGATGGTTAAATCAGAGACGAGGGCCAGACATATAGAAGCTCTGGAGAAATTCCTTCAAATAGTCGATAAGTACAACCTCTGACTCAACCCCAAGAAGTGTGTGTTTGGGGTAATGTCCGAAAAGTTGTTAAGGCATACGGTAAGAATGGGAGGGATGGAAGTGGACCCTGAAAAGATCAAGGTGATTATCGAGATGCCCGCTATCAAGAGGTGAAAAAAAGAGAAAAAAATGGAAGTTAGAGCTTTTCTCGGGAAAATACAATATATCAGTCTATTCATTGCCAAGCTAACATTAGTATGTGAGCCCATCTTCAAGCTATTGAGGAAGGACCAGCCTGTGGAGTGGAATAGGCAATGTCAAGAAGCATTTCACAAAATCAAAGAATACTTGGTTAAACCACCCGGGCAAACCCTTGGTGTTGTATTTGGCCATGGAACCCGAAGCGCTGGGGGCGATGATGGTACAAGCAGATGAAACAAGGGTGGAACATGCAGTCTATTACCTCAGTAAGAAGATGCTTTCGTATGAAAATACTGGCTAAAATGACGGAAAGTTATAAAGATTGGCTTGACAAACTGCCATATGCCCTGTGAAGGTATAGAACTTCGGTGAGAACGATAATGAGAGCCACACACTATGCTTTGGTTTACGGGATGGAGGCAGTGTTACCAGTGGAAATAGAGATACAGTCAATACGGGTACTAGCAGAGGCATGATTGCCTGAGCAGAAATGGGCCACACAGAGGTTCGAATAACTAGCATTACTGGATAAGAAAGGGATAAAGGTCTTGCACCACATGCAGCTATACCAGAAAAGGTTGGCTAGGGCATTCAAGAATAAGGTGCGTCCCACCAATATCAGAGAAGGTGATCTAGTGCTCAGGCAGTCGAAGCCACTGATAATGGATCCAAGGGGAAAGTTCAGGCCCAATTGGGAATGGCCCTACCTAGTCAGGAAGGTGATGGGAAATAGGGCAGTGAGACTGTCAGACTTGGAAAGGAACGAGTTCACCGAGCCCATCAATGTGGACAGGCTGAAACAATACTTTGCATAAAAAAAGAAATAAAGGATATTTGGGTTGAAAATTTGCAAAGGACACCCAAGCAAAACATAGAGCATGGATGAGCAAGAAAATGGCTAATTGTAAAATCTGTGAGAAACAGTTAGCGATAGAGGTACCCTTGCAATGTAGTTTATTTCATAAACATGTACCAAGAAATAATGCAAACGCCTTCATTGAAATAAATGTTCAAGATGTTGATAGATTACATAAATCCCAGCTAACCGGGAAAGATTAGAGTCAAGTAATTACAAATCACGTCTTTTATTTCTTAGATGCTGGACCAAGATCATGAGACGAGCAAAGAGCCTCGAGAATGAGGAAAGATCTAAAAAAAAGAAAAAAAAATAGAGAGAGAGGAGAGAAAAAATAAAAAAAAAAAAAAAAGAAGAAATTTTTTTAGCTCGTTGAGTCGAAAACCTGAAAAGGCGACTCAGGCAAGATATAGAAATCCACTAAGTTGAAAATCCGGAAGGACAGCTTAGGCAAAAGATAGAACAAACCTGAAAACAAGGAAAGCTTCAGGAATTGGAAGACATGATTTTCAATATCCGAGAAGGGTAATAAGAGATAATGGCACTAAACTCATAAAGGAGAGGGCATATTTCGAAATCTGGGAATCGGAAGACATGATTTTCAGTATCCCAAATGGATTAGGCAGCTTTCAAAAAGGCATAATCCACCTTGACCCGGTGCAGATAACGAAGAGCAGAAAACTGAGCCAGGTAACCAGTCTACCACCCCATGAATAAGGGACACAACGGGATCTTGAGCCATGGGACCAAAGAGAACTGAGCAATCACCAGAGGAGAATTGGCCGAAGGAAACTGTCAGCAGGCCATGGGGGCGCCCAAAGGCCAAAAGGATTCCTAAAGGGGTGAAGAAAACCCTCTAACACAAGGAAAGCCTAACCAAAGATGACATCAAGCCAATAGGACAAAGAAACCCCATAGGATTAGGGAATGTATCCATGCATACATGTCGCATACACACAATCTTTGTTATGTATTCACAGGCTTTGAAGAAAAAGTGGTGAGGACGAAGAACTCTGAGAATGGAGAACAACCTCAGGAATGAGAACGAGCAAAGACCCTCGAGAATAAGGATGGATCAGGGGTCGAAGTGCCTCACCACCATCAGTTTGACAGTTCAGGAATGAATCCTAGGCTCGAGGCCCACTTCATCAACAATTTGGGAATGAATCCTAGAGGTCGAAGCACCTCATCATCATGAAAAACCTCATCAGTGGATCGAAAAGTCATGCAGGTGGACCAAAATTCCATCACCCATTCAGTTCGGGAATGAATCTCAGAGGTCGAAGCGCCCTAGAGATCGAAGCATCTCACACCTAGCACCATTCTGGAATGAAGCCCAGGGGTCGAAGCACCTCGCCGTCAGTTAGGGAATAAATGTTGGATAATATGACCCATAGCGTCACTATTTGTACAGATCACGGTGTTGTTGTACAAATTAACTATGTGACAAGGAAATTGCACTCTCATCATTTGTGATTAGATCACCATAGATGTATAAATGAAGAGAGGTCCATATGATTAGTTCCTGGATTGAGATGATATGAGACAGTATCAGTCCACGAAGGATTAATCATTAATATCCCTAGCCGGAGTATTATCGAGACAGGACATCGATAATCCAGAATAGGCTAGTATTGCACTTGTGCGCGTTGTGAGGGCACGACGGCATAGTTCTCATATATTTAAGTATTGGATACTTATGCAAGTGCGATAGGAGGTTGTGTTTCACCGATGGTATGGGAAACAGCTTCGCTCTGGATAGACCCCTCGGAATCCCATTGGTATTATGACTATGTGTCTATGGGAGGCCGAAATCAGGTAGGTGTGTATGGTCTTAACCTGAGGCTTACATCGCTAATACTTACGATAATCGATAGACTTTGGTCTTGGTGGTACAGGGCTTTAACCGGTTCTGCGTACACCACTTCTGGGTTTATCAGAGAGTCGTAGTGTATTGGGTGTGATGTCAAGACGGAAGTATCACTTCAGTCATAGTGGATGATGTCACGCAGGATACGGTACTAGTGCTCTTGAGTGTTGCGCAACCATCGGGATATTATGACTAGGTCATGCATATCCGATTATAGAGACTAGTTACCAGACATCCGACATGTGCTTCGGACGGGGCAGACACTTATCCAGCCCCAGCCCTAGCACGTGACTATCCGATACTGGCCGATATACACAATACTATGGTATACTACGCTTGATACAGATCTATATTTCCTGTAAGAATATTTCTGGAGAATTGGGTAGGCATGGCGCTTTGCTAGAAGCCAACCTTGTCTTGTAAATCGGTATAAACGTAGTACGAGGTACTTACGTGTTCGGATAGTCCGACGACCGTATTTACTGCCAACATATCCGAGATCTCATGGGTCGGTTCCTGAAGATTCACCGATGACGTATGACTCGCACTTTAATTAATCTGGGATTAATTCGATGTGAGAGAAAATTAATCTGGGATTAATTACGGAGATATTTTATCTCGGATAAAATATCGTTAAAGAGAGAGAACGATTAATTTGGAATTAATCGATAAATTAATATATTCGATATATTATAACGAAATTAGATTTTGACGAGGAATTGAAATTAGATTTTAATTCGGGTGAACGAATTAATTTAGAATTAATTCGTTAGCGATGTGAATAGTGAATTCGCTAGGCGTAATCATTTAATTACGACGCAACGGAAAATTTGTTAATTTGGAATTAACGAACCCGAGCCCGGGATTGTTTGCGAGCGCATTCGCATTTCGAATTCGAGTGCGGCACGCAAGTCAAATCAAGCGTCTAATCGTAAGTCACATCAAGCGTCAAATCACATGTCACTTTGAGTGATGTGACATTTGAGTGATTGATGTGAATTGATTTGAGTGATAGACAAGCATTTAATGCTTTGCTTTTTTGAAATAGAAAAAGTAAATGGTTTATTAAATATTTTTGGAAATTATATAAACCTTTTACAATTTTTTATTTTCTAATTCATTCTCTCTCTCTCTCCCATTTACGGTTTTTGCTCATTTTTGGAGCCAAAAACTTCTTCATCTTCTCTCTCGGTCTTGGACCGATTTCTTCATCTCTTTCTCTCTCTGGTTTGACCGAAAGAAATTGGAGAAGCAATGATCTTGTTATAAGATCTATGTGCTAGCACACTCATGGAGGAATACAAAGGTGATAGGGAAGTGAGTTCATGAGCTTGGAAGCTTGAAGCTTGGAGCTTCAATGGTGTCCATCAATGGCCGAACCTGGAGAAGCCGAACCAGTCACCACCGTGCAACCCTTCACACACGCACAGCTCACTGCCGAGCAAGGGAGAGCAGTTCGCACTTCATCTTTGTTGCATCTCTACCGATCAATGTGAGTTATTCCCACACCTCCTTTGATATGTATTCAACTCGTTTATGCATGATTTATGATCCTTGGGACTTGATTGAAACTCAACAATGGTATCTTGAGCCATTTGTGCATAAAACGTTTTTATAGGGTCTTGAGCAAAATTTGGGGCTTTTTGATTTAAGCATGATTTTGACAAATTGTTTGTTTAAGAATGCTTGTATATGAATAACTTAGAGTTATATGTAATCAATTTGAAGAAAAATTAATTGGATTGATTTTCCCCAATTTGTTTATTGTTGGCCAAAACTTTTATTTGGGTAAACTTGATTTTGAGCATGTTTAATGAAATTGGATGATTGAATGCTTAAATGTTGTTTAATTGATGATTGATAGATCAATTGATGAAAAAGTGTTTGGAACAATTTTCCCCCAATTTGCTTGTGATGGCCGAAAATATAAACCCTAATATTGTCTTGGATTTTTGATTTTTTGTTCATTGGATGACTTCAAATCATTTGGGGATGTTGAATTTATGTTTAATTTGGTTCAATTGGATTGAATTTGCTTTGGGCATAATTTCCCTCTTTGCCGAGACACTTGAAGCATGAAATTGGGTTTGATTTTGATCAAATATGTTGGACATGATTCATTGATGTTAAGCATGATTAATTGGACAAATTTGATGTTTTGGAAACTTTGATTTGGGTAATTAATAATGAATGTATATACACTTTAGGAATTTAATTGGGAAATTTGGAATTTTTGGAATTAAATTATTGGGCTTAAAATTGGATTTGGGCCTCTTTAGTTGTTATTATTGGGTTATTGGACTTTGTTGTACAAAGTTGGTTTAGGCCAAAATTGGTTGGATGGATCCAATTAGGCCCAAAACCGCTTCCAAAAGGCCCAAATGCGACTAATGAACCTTTAAAGTTTAATTGGGCCTAATGGGCCAAGATTAATTTATAGGCTTATGGGGTAACTCCCGGATTGGATTTTGGTTATTCGGTTTGACCCGAGTTGACCAAAAGTCCACGCCTCAAGAAATTAATTAAAAGCCATTGGACTTTAATTAAATTAATATTGGATATTAATCGGGCTTTGAGACCCGTAACGATTAAATTTGGAATCTAAGTCGTAAAGGTTTATTTTATAAAGTGTAATATTTAATT
>SKCR01052589.1:0-18070 GCA_019454045.1 Zanthoxylum bungeanum | reverse complement strand
AAAAGTAATGGAGTAAAAAAAAATCTGAGATCCGAGTTATTAAGTGGTATGGGTGTTTTAAACCTAGTGCCCTAAAGCCAACTAGTTTGGAGTCATTGGCCCAAGCTCGCTACATGGATCAAGGAAGTTGCAAAATATATTATCTGAAGTCTGAGTAATTAAGTCCGTAGGGGTGTCTTAACACCTGGTGCCCTAAAGCCAACTGGTTTGGGAGCCACCGACTCAACCACTTGCTACACAGATTTAAGGTATTGTATATAAATAAAAAAAATCAAAAATCGAAGAAAAAAATCAGAAAAATCAGAAAAATTATTCCTTTGCTACAAAAAGGTGTGAATTCTGATAAAACTTTAGAACAAAAATATTACTCTCTTATCAACTGCACTTATGACTGTTGTGGGCAAAAATGAGTTGTTTAATATTTTGTTGGCTGTATATATGGAGAATGGTAAATATAATCGGAGAATTTACTTATTCAATAATTTAAAAAGAAAGAAAATAACTAGTAACTTGGAGTAGAAATTTCACCTGATTAGTCACTAACTTCTTTATTCTCTTTTCGCTTGTGTTTTTGCTTTTGTGTGCATTAGTTTTACTACCTTTTTACTTTTGTAAAATGTTTGTGGGTATCATTGCTGTAAACCCTCACGAGACTACAACTCATCCACTAGGGACACCTAGGGGTTTAAATGCTTATTGCATACGCTAAATGCAACCGTGATCCCTATGAAGGTGGCTTAGTTAAATATTATTTTAATGATGTTTATGTTATTTTACTCTATGTTTTGCTCGAGGACTAGAAAAATGTTAGGTTTGGGGGTGTGATGAGCGGTAATTATATCACTATTTCCCACTCAGTTGACCTAATATTTTGTATAGTTTCTTGAGTTTTGTGAATATTTTGATGTGTTTTATGTTATTTTGCAGATAAATAAAGTTTCAGGACATTCTGGAGGTGATTTGGACCAAAACAGTGAAAATTGGAAAATGGCATTTTGGTCATTTAGTGCGTCGCGACGCGCAATCCTTTGGCGTCGCGATGCCAAACGTGCACCAGGTCCATGCTAACGTGCGCCGGGTCCACATGTCAGAATCTGAGAAGTTTGACTTTGCTAACATGCACCTGCCATGTGTCACCATCACAGCTAATTTGCTAACGTTCGCCGTGCCCCATGTCATCATCCTATGATGTTGACAATCGCCATTGCCACGTGTGCTACGTGTCACTCCACGTCACCGCCATGTCATCATCCACATCACCAGTTGATCGAGTCAAAGTGCCACATCACTGCCACATCATCATCAACCAATCACATCATGCTACGTGTCGCAATCTTACGGTGCCGACACTCCTTTTTTCCATATGTCGCCACTTCAGTGCCACGTTAGCATAATAATTGAGCTCTCAGCCGCCTTGCCATGTGTCGCCTTATCTCCTTATCCAGAATCACTACGTGTCAAGCCCTCAGCATGCCACGTCAAAAGAAACCAGCATCACGACGCCAAAGGCTTTGGCGTCGCGATGCTGGAGGCCTACCGGGGTCTATAAATTGAGCTCGAGATTTCAATTTTATATGTATCTTCCTCTCTCATTTCTTTGATGTAAATCTGGAGTTTTCTATCTAGTTTCTTCTAATTTCAGTTTTGTAATTAATTTTAATTACGTTTTGTAATAGTAATAGTAATAATAATTTACTTTCTTTACTTTTTACAGTTTTTACTATTCAACCATGAGGAGGTAACTTCCCCCTGCTAGGGTGAAAGGTAATTCTTTTACTATTGCTATTTAGATTAATCTCCCTTAAATATAATATATTCAATATTTAAAATTTGACATAAAAATGATACCGCCAGATTGGTCAGTTGGTAATTCATTTTAATCTGGTTTAAACCTAACTAATCAAGGATACCGCCAGATTGGTCGGTTGGTAATTAAATTTTCTTACCGCCTATATGGCATGTTTATTTTGGTTCCGCCTTTATGGCTGGCTGGACTTAATTTGACTTAATTAGGTTACCGCCTATATGGCTGGTTGGTAAAATAATAACAAGTTAATATATTATATTAAGGGAGATATCTAAATTAGTAGTAGTAAAAGTTGATCCTTTTACCTTAGCATTTTATTTTATTTTATTGTAATTTACTTTTCAGATTTTACTTTACCGCAATTACTCTTCAGTATTTTTACTTTATGTCTTTTAAAGCCCTAGTTATGTGTCGTAACTAAGTTAGTTATCTGGGGTTGTGTTGAATTCTAATATTACCGGTTTATAAGGGGTTATTTTATAGTTTGGGTAATTTAAATGTTTACTTATTAAGTCTTAAGCTTAATGCATCTTGTTAATTGGCTACTAATAAGATTGATATGGTAAATCTAAAATAAACTTGACAAAGGAATTTTAGGTTTCAGTCTTAGATTTAATAGCCCACGATCTTCCTTGAGGATAGATAACCCTTTAATAGATTTCCTTACAGGATAGACATATACCTGTCGGGCGGGGGTAGCCATAATTGGAACTTAAACTTAATGAATCCAGATAATTTTGTTGACATACACATATGGTTCAATTGGGTTAAACTGGGTATTTGTGTCTTACCATCGACATAGGCTTTCGCATAATTTAGTGTTCCAGGTTAGTAAACCGATTTATTACACAAACATGAAATAACAACTTCATCTTTTAAAAGATATTAGAAAGATTCACAACCCTAGATAGTTTTTAATATTGAATTTTCTTAAACCGACATTTGTGTAATTTTATTTACTTGTTTTTAAATTTAGAATCATCACCATTTCAAATCAATCAATCAACCTATTAGATACTAGTAATCATTTGACCTCATAAAATTAATAGATTGGGTATTAAGTCCTCGTGGGATCGATATTTTTTATACTACTTGAATGATACGTGCGCTTGCGTTATACGCGTGTGTAAGCACCGGTCACAAAGATCCTATAAACCTATTGAAAATTTGTTAAACTAAATCGAATCTTATTCGGAACTAGGGATTTCCTCTTACTATCATACGTCATCTATATGAATCCTTTTAATTTATACTGCAGAGAAAAGTTAGTGAATCTAATGCATAAAGTTCTTTAATAAGAGAATGGAAACTTACTTGGAGTAGATGGAGCTTGGAAAAGGTGATGCCTTACATACGAGTACTCCCGGGTATACATCGTACGCAAAACATCATAGTCCTACCACTGTAGTCATATACCCCTAAGACCGTGTCGTATGAGTAAAATGAGGTTTATCGCTATGCTTATGACCTCGACGACCATGACAATGTAAAGCTCGCAGCTCGTAGAGAGTATGGATTAGCTCATATGGGACTAACCAGAGAATAAAAGAGTTGTCACCCGTATAAGACACTGAAAATGATTTAAAATTGCACTACATCCCTTGCAAGGTGTGACCTTAAACCCATTTGGGTTCCAAATGGTTCTTTACTGATGCCAGTATATTATCTAGACTTAAAAGGGGATCCACATGTCTTATAATGCAATCACACACGTGAGCAGTTTATATCACACATCACAAAAATTTAGAGAATTACCAAATGTCTAGAAATTATCAAAGCAATAATAAATTGTGAATTAATTATAAGCGATGCAATACAAAATTATTTTACCGGATTTATATTGTTATGTCTGGTCAGACATACTGGATGTTTGACCAAATTTTCTACTGAAACCAGAAAGGTCAAAACACAGGATTATGTTCATATAACAGTCATAACAACATCAGAAAAAGTTATATCATAGGCAAATAAATACAACAGTAATTATACAATCAAATAAAATATAAGAAAGATGATAAATATAGATGCAAAAAACCGCATACGTCCATCTTTATGTAGTACGTGGATATGTATCCCGAGTGCAAACCAAATTAATATCCATTCAGAATCGGCTATGGAATCTACGTATGGGTTTCTATTATATATACCACAGAAGTACTGTTGGTTAATTCTAAGGTCCCAAAAATGCATATACATTCGGCCAAGGTGAATAAATTGGGGAAATTATTCCAAATCAATTCGTCAAATTAGTCCAACCAATATGAATTTAAACATGTTATAAGCATACTCAAACAAGCAATTTATTCAAATCATGCTCAACAAACATTTACCCAAATTTTAAGCCCTACATTTTCATGCTTGCAACATTAGCTCTTGATGCCATTGTTGGTTAATTCTAAGGTCCCAAGATCAAATCAAGACATGAAATTATGTGTGAACACATCAACGGAGGTAGCGGAATACTCACATTGATGGTTATGTCGATTTGGAGACGATTCAAGCCCAAAAACGCACTGCCTTTGTAAGCCACTGCAGCAGCCCACTGCCTACAAAAACAGAAAATTGAGTAGTGAAGAAATGGAGCTCCTAGCTTCGTTGGATGGATCCCGTCTCATGGTCGAACCTCCCTACCACCTTCGCAAGACTTTTAAGTGTGCTAGCACTTGAATTTTCACCATGAAAATCCACTCTTGCTTCCCTATTGTTCACGGTTTGTGATGAAAAACAGTGAGCAGTTTGCCCCATTTGGGCGTGAGAGAAGAGAGCATTTTGAGAGAGAAAAATGTGTTGTGTAAATTAAAATGATTTACCAAAAATCAATTTATATTTATGCCATAATATTTATTAAATTAATAATAAAATTATGACACAAAGCATGCAATGGCTTAGAGTGTCAAACACTCAATTTCCATGCAATGACATTGAGTGCAATGTACACAATCTACATGCAATGCATTAGAATGACATGTGTCATGTGGGCCCCACACGTTTCCAAATGAAAGTGGGCCCACGTGCACTCACGCGTTCGGGTTCGATATTTCCGAAATACCGAGCTTACGTCGCGACGTTAATTCAATCGAATTTAAATAAATATTGCGCCTAGCGAAATTATTATTTACGTCGCTAACGAATTAATTCTAAATTAACTCGTTTGCCCGAATTAAAATCTGATTTTAATTCCGCGTCGAAATCTAATTTCGTCTAATATATCGAATATATTAATACATCGATTAATTCCGAATTAATCGTTCTCTCTCTTTAGACGACATTTTATCCCGGATAAAACATCTCCGTTATTAATCCTAGATTAATTTTCTCTCTCTTCTGTATAATCCTAGATTATTCAAGAGTGCGAGTTGTGCGTCATCGGTGGATTATCGGGAAGCGACCCATGAGATCCCCGGATAATCTGGCAGTAAATACGGTCGTCGGAGTGTCCGAATCACGTACGTACCAAGTACTACGTTCTACCGATTTACGAGACAAGGTCGACTCCTAGCAAAGCACCAAGTCTACCCAATTCTCCGGACATATCCATTTAAGAATATTAAGATCTGTATCAAGCGTAGTATACTAATGTATTGTGCATATCGGCCCAGTATCGGATAATCACGTGCTAGGGCTGGGGCTGGATAAGTGTCTGCCCCGTCCGAAACACATATCGGATGTATGGTAACTAGTCTCTATAATCGGATATTCATGACCTGGTCATAATATCACGATTGGATGCGCATCACTTAAGAGCACTAATACCGTATCCTGCGTGACATCATCTCCAATATGACTGAAGTGACACTTCCGTCTCGACATCACACCCAATACACTACGACTCTCTGAAACCCAGAAGTGGTGTACGCAAAACCGGTTAAAGACCCTGTACCACCAAGACCAAAGTCTACCGATTGTCGCGAGTATTAGCGATGCAAGTCTCAGGTTAAGACTATACACACCTACCTTGATTTCGGCCTCCCATAGACACATAGTCATAATACCAATGGGATTCCGAGGGGTCTATCCAGAGCGAAGCTGTTTCCCGTACCATCGGTGAAACACGACCTCCTATCGCACTTGCATAAGTATCCAATACTTATATATATGAGAACTATGTCGTTGTGCCCTCACAACGCGCACAAGTGCAATACTAGCCTATTCCGCATTATCGATGTCCAGTCTCGATAATACTACGGCTAGGGATATTTAATGATTAATCCTTCGTGGACTGATACTGTCTCATATCATCTCAATCCAGGAACTAATCATAGGGACCTCTCTTCATTTATATATCTATGGTGATCTAATCACAAATGACGAGAGAGTGCAATTTCTTTGTTACATAGTTAATTTGCTACAGCAACACAATGATCTGTGCAAATAGTGACGCTATGGGTCATATTATCCAACAATCTCCCACTTGGCACATAGCCAGTCACTCAAGTGTCCCACACCCGAACTATGTACGGTTCGCTCAAATTGCCGAGGAAAGGTTTTCGTCAGCGGATTTGTTCGATTATCGTTTGACGCGATTTATACGATCATCACATCGCCACGATGTATGATCCGAACGAATCAGATGAATATAGAAGTATATCTGGATCGTCGATGAGACTTTAATTCTTTAGCCTTGTGCTGACGCCTAGCTCAGCTGCTAACAGAACTATATCTAATCTAATTAGATTTATTATCGACCCAAATGGCTTCTATTGCTGCCTCAGCTGCAACAATAATCCGCATTAGTTGTTTTTCGGCAACAGTTATCTTGCTAGGAAGATTTCCAGCTCACTGTCCCTGTTATTCAAACTTTATAGTACCGCAATATATTTAATCGTTTGGAAACTTGCTGCAGTGATCCAGTCACTCAAGTTCTCCTTCTCCATAGTAAAAGATAGCATCTTTAGTTCTCAGAGATACTAACAGATGTTCTTAACTTCAATCCAGTGACTATCACTTGGATTGGATGACCCGATTGTGACTCCATATGCTCGAAGCGTATGAGACACCAATACAAGTACATTTTAAATGTACAATTTCCCAAAGAGTGTTAACAAACTCCAAATCTATCCAGTAGATTTTTATTCCTTGAATAAAGGTTGTTACTCCCCAGAATTCTACGGAGAATTTCTATGAAAGAATATCTATGAAAGCCAAGCTTTCACCAATTGCTATATGGGAATTTAACTGTCAGTGCGCTCCCACTAACCTCCTTATATACACAAGAATTATTTCGTTTTGAGTCAAATCATAAACCATTATGATTATTTCAAAACGACAGTTCCAAGAACCTTATTGCTTGCATCAATCCAAACATGGATCGAATAACCCGCAAACCTGGTTGTCGGTATAACAAAATCGTCAGGATGTTGTAAACATCCTCCAAAAGGTTTCCTTTTCAGGAAAGCGATTTTGATTTATAACTGACATATTTCATAAATGAAATATATAGTTATTTTCAAGCATTTTCAAAATGGATTTACCATGGCAACAGGTAAAAGGTTGAACCGTTATTAACACAATGTTGATAACGATACCTTTCCGTCAAAAGCCTAGCTTTGTACGTTGGTATGTTGCCATCCATGTATGTCTTCCTTGAAGACGTTAAATGTACCATAGGCACAATGCCTTGTGGTACAACAATTAGTATCCAAAATAGTTGTTATACATGGAATCCATTTCGGATTCATGGCACTTTGCCATAACATGGAGTCGATACCTCGTATCACTTCCTCTAAACGTAGTCGGATGGTACACCACCATAAGATTGACATCTTTATGAGGTGAGATCAGAAACCCATACCCTAGGTTGTTTTCTGACTCTATCCGATCTACTAGGTTCTTGTGTATTTAAAGATAATGGTATAGTTTCATCATAGATGAACTATTGTGTTCCATTAAGGACTTCGTGCCTTGAACAGTATTACTCCGATTTTCATCGAGTATCACTATCCTCCCACTGACCACTGCATATCGGTATTCCTCTCAGGAAAAACCGCATGGTGAGCAACAATTACATTGTTCTCATGTGGGATTTATAAGTACTATACTTAAGGTTTCCATTAGGATAACCTATATTGGCACTTATCCAATTGGGTCCTTAGTTTGGTATCATCCAAACGCTATGCCTCGCATACCCAAATTATCAGGAATGAAAACCTCGTTTCTTCCCTTCATATCCTATATGATATCTGTCAAACAGATTTATATGGAACCTTATTCTAAATAAGTTTTGCACTGTTAATACATATCCTGTTTGAAGGAAATAGTAGCTCAGAGCGACTCGTGATAAACCTTATCATGTCCAACAAAATTCGGTTTTAGTTCAGACACACCGTCTAACTGACGTGTCTCGGGAGGAGTCCTCACATGAAAGAATACCGTACTCTTTCATGTACGTATGAAACTTATTGCTTAAGTATTTTCCATTACGGTCTTACCGTGGCGGAATAATACTATAGCCGATCTGTTTATTTACTTCGTGTCGAAACTTTAAAGTTTCTGATTTGTGTTCTTCAAAAGAAACGCATAACCATAACGTGATGCTACATCCGTTAAGGTCACGAAATATTCATGTTCACATCTAGCCTAGCTAGATATGGGCCCACTTATTTCACCATGAATAGGGCTAACAGATCGGTGGCCCTTTTACTATTACCAAGTAAATAGTATTTTAGGTACTTTACCTAATAAACTAGATTCGCAAACCTTATTTGAATAGTCAAATCAGTCCTAGTACCCATTCTTCAAAAGGTGTGGATATACGAGTCTTGTTTAATTGTGTCCTAGACAACAATGCCACAAATAAGTCTCCATTGATCAAATCAATTTAAGCTATTTATTTGTCATTTTATATGTTTGAGATTTTATTATATTCAAAATATAAATTCTGTTATTTACATCCAATGTATTTATCTCAGTATCATCTTTATATAATGAAACACTTTAGTGTTCTAGAATATAAAGGTTTTATCCGCATCGGATTATACACTGATATAGAGATAATGTCTCTAGTCAAACTAGTTACATTATAACATTTACTAATTTAAGTACATACCCAAAGGGTAGTTCCTAAACTTAGGTATCTACGGTCGAAACAGCGACTTTCGTCCCGTTTCCAATTCGCAGAGAAATCTCGGCTTGAAGCCAGTATCCAGCTCACAGCGGATTCTGAACGTCAATACATATATCTATTATGTACCACACTAAGTATTTAAAATCCAATTTCAATACTAGTAGTAAACATAACTTTGACAAATATTTTTAAAGTTAGAGCCTCGCCCTATCTTTAATTCCTTCGTTTCTTCCATATCCAAATGGTAGTCGCTACGGGATATGTCAATTATCCTTTTTCAATATTTACAAACCTTTGGCCAGGCCTTGGGTTTCGGAATATCGAAACGATGTGCACCTTGTGCTACATGCCCAATTGCAAACTTTGACTTTTCTCCACTAGAATAGTCAATTAATTATCCAAGAATTATTAATTGCAATTTTAATACTTTTAAATCTAAAGATAGATTTATTATAAGTATATTAATTAAGCACTAAAGTCATCATCACATAAATCTTCCAAAGACTTTATGCTCTACTATTTGCTTAATAATGAGCTTAGTAATAATAAGTTATTTTATCAAATAAATTAACCTATTATTAATTCCCAATTGAAAATTAAATCATTTAAAACATTTAATCCAAGGATTATATATATTTTAAATATTCAACCTTTCAATTCTTTCATGATTTTAATAAGGTACTATTTATTATAATGATTACAATAATCCAATTATTTAATCAACTATAATTTTAATATTGATTACTATAATCCAATTATAAAATCAACTATCATTTTAATTCAATTATATTGATTACTATAATCCAATTATAAAATCAACTATATTGAATGAGTTTGTATATAGTCCAACTATATATATTTTTTTAAAACAACATAAAATATTAGTCCAACTAATACTTTTAATTAAGATGACGAATAAAATAAATGAGCGCGTTTAGCGAGATTCGAACGAATGTTGCAAATTCAATACTTGCCTCCACTATTTTTCGTCGAGCCTCTAACCCTCTGTCGAGTACTCGGGAAACCGTGTTTCCTAGTGGGCTAGGATCCCGTTAAATATCACACAATCTTGACTTTGGCCAACAATTGTATGATAATTAACTAGGTAGATCTCGAAGATCAATTGGATCTCATCCAACTCCTAGATCCAGTAGGTGGACATCCAAGTCCCAAACATATATCTTTTACCGAACTTACGTCGCGACGTTAATTCAATCGAATTTAAATAAATAATTGCGCCTAGCGAAATTATTATTTACGTCGCTAACGAATTAATTCTAAATTAACTCGTTTGCCCGAATTAAAATCTGATTTTAATTCCGCGTCGAAATCTAATTTCGTCTAATATATCGAATATATTAATACATCGATTAATTCCGAATTAATCGTTCTCTCTCTTTAGACGACATTTTATCCCGGATAAAACATCTCCGTTATTAATCCTAGATTAATTTTCTCTCTCTTCTGTATAATCCTAGATTATTCAAGAGTGCGAGTTGTGCGTCATCGGTGGATTATCGGGAAGCGACCCATGAGATCCCCGGATAATCTGGCAGTAAATACGGTCGTCGGAGTGTCCGAATCACGTACGTACCAGTACTACGTTCTACCGATTTACGAGACAAGGTCGACTCCTAGCAAAGCACCAAGTCTACCCAATTCTCCGGACATATCCATTTAAGAATATTAAGATCTGTATCAAGCGTAGTATACTAATGTATTGTGCATATCGGCCCAGTATCGGATAATCACGTGCTAGGGCTGGGGCTGGATAAGTGTCTGCCCCGTCCGAAACTCATATCGGATGTATGGTAACTAGTCTCTATAATCGGATATTCATGACCTGGTCATAATATCACGATTGGATGCGCATCACTTAAGAGCACTAATACCGTATCCTGGGTGACATCATCTCCAATATGACTGAAGTGATACTTCCGTCTCGACATCACACCCAATACACTACGACTCTCTGATAAACCCAGAAGTGGTGTACGCAAAACCGGTTAAAGCCCTGTACCACCAAGACCAAAGTCTACCGATTATCGCGAGTATAGCGATGCAAGTCTCAGGTTAAGACTATACACACCTACCTTGATTTCGGCCTCCCATAGACACATAGTCATAATACCAATGGGATTCCGAGGGGTCTATCCAGAGCGAAGCTGTTTCCCGTACCATCGGTGAAACACGACCTCCTATCGCACTTGCATAAGTATCCAATACTTATATATATGAGAACTATGTCGTTGTGCCCTCACAACGCGCACAAGTGCAATACTAGCCTATTCCGCATTATCGATGTCCAGTCTCGATAATACTACGGCTAGGATATTTAATGATTAATCCTTCGTGGACTGATACTGTCTCATATCATCTCAATCCAGGAACTAATCATAGGGACCTCTCTTCATTATATATCTATGGTGATCTAATCACAAATGACGAGAGTGCAATTTCCTTGTTACATAGTTAATTTGCTACAGCAACACAATGATCTGTGCAAATAGTGACGCTATGGGTCATATTATCCAACAAGTACAAATGACCAGATGTAGTCAGGAAAATTGCTAGAGTTTATGTATGACAAATGCATGTCTTGCCGCAGATATGTGGCGTTAACAAGATAGGAAATAACATATATAAAGTTAATGTTTTTGGGCCCTCAGTTCATACCTCAAGCTTTACTCAGCTCCGAGAATACCTCTAAAAGCTTTAGGTTTGTTGTTGGATCTTTACTAAAAGGAAATCTGCCTTTTGGTTTTTCACATTTCTAAGAGAGAGAGATTTCTAAAAGCCTCACATTGTTGTGTGCTATGATGCTCTTTTTATAGTCTTTAAGATTTGAGTACCAAAAAAAGAATCTTAATCTCTTAAGTAAAGCGTTTAAGAAGGAAATGGAGGTTTAATGGAAGATGGTTAAGAATGATAGAAATCGAATGCTTCTGTAAAATTGGAAACCGATGTATATCCGGCCAGACTTAGAGTATGTCCGGATAGATATTATATTTTATGTCTGGCCAAACATATTTGACATCCGGCCGAGTTTAGTGGCTAACTTTTTTTATTCTTCTGGGGTTTCTTTCCCTTCCAACATTAAACCTTACAACTTTCCCAAAATTTTCAGGTGTGTTCTCATAAGAATCTTATCACTGGGCTATGTAAAAATACAGTGTCTATAGTTGTCCCCACTTTGGTAGGCTTGTACAGTATGTGACAGTTATAAGTCTATCAAAGTCATGCAAACATTTTTACATACATGGCTCATCTAGCATCGCCATATTTACCTGGTCTTGTAATGGTTTGTTTGTTTTTTCATAAATAGACCCAGAGGTATTCTGATACCTCGATCGATTTTTAGATGCCTCGATCTCTGTGTCCCCATTCTACCCTATTCTCAAAGCTATCTGTTTCCTGATGTCTATCTCCATTATCAGAGTGGTGTGCTATTGTTCATCCTCATTCCCGAAGTTTTACTCTATTTTCAAAGCTTTATATTATCCATCCTTATTCTGAAGGTTCTACTTCATTCTTAGAGCTGTTTCTGATGTCTCCATCTCAGTTATGAAATCTTACTCCATTCCCGGAGCTATATGATACTTATCTACCTTCTCAGGGCTCTACCTCATCCCAGAAGCTTTATGTTATTTTTCATCATTCTCAAGGTTTCACTTCATTCTCGAAGATATCTCATGTTCATCCTCATTCTCGAGATCCACTTCATTCCCGAAGCTATAACATAATCCTCCTCATTCTAAAGGTTCCACTTCATTACCGAAGCTATCTCATATTTATCCTCATTTCTAAGGTTTCACTTTATTCCCGAAGCTATCTCATGTTCATCCTCATTCCCGAAGTTTATACCCCATTCTCGGAGTTGTTATGAAATTTCAACCTCATTCCTGAAGTTTGTATCTTATTCTCGAAGGTGTTTATGATATTTCAACCTCATTGTTGATGTTTGTACCTCATTCCTAAATTATGTATCCCATCTTCGGAGTTGTTTGTGATATTTCAACTTCATTCCTGAAGTCTGTAGCCCATTCCTGGAGATATTTGTGATATTTTAACCTAATATCTGAAAGTTTACCTCATTCTCGAAGTAGTTGTTGGGGTCTATTAAGGTCCAGGATCGATTATAAGTATGAATAATGTGCGAATAACAATCGAGAAGTTTGCGGAATACTTACATCGATCGGTTTACGACGCAGAAGCAACAAAACTTCAAAAATGCTCACTGGTTTAGGCGTGAACTGCAGTGCAGATTTGAGCTCACTGGTTTCGATTTTTGCCTCCAATTTGTTGAGCTCCAAGCTTCGTCAAACGATTCCCGGCTCATTGGTGGACTTCCCTATCACCTTCGCATGTCTCGTAAGTGTGCTAGCACTTGATGATTTTGCCACAAAACCATCACTCTTGCTCCCCTAACTCACGGTTTCTTGACAGAAAATAGAAAGTTTTTGGCCCCTTTTGGGCGTGAACATGAGAGAGTAGAGAAGAAGAGAGAATGTGTGATGTGTTACCAAATTTGTGTATTAAATACACTCATTTGAATTTCACATGCATTTCATGTGAATTTGGCTTTTAAAGTCAAACCATTAAAGCCTAACCACTCACATCATTCAATCACTCAATCACATCAAACAAAGCTTGTCAATTCATAACACTCAAAGTGACAAGTGATTTGACGCTTGATGCGACTAGCGATTTGACGCTTGATTTGACGTGCAGCACTCGAATTCGAAATGCGAATGCGCTCGCAAATAATCTCGGGCTCAGGTTCGCTAATTCCAAATTAATGAATTTTTCGTTGCGTCGTAATTAAATGATTACGCCTAGCGAAGTCACTATTCACGTCGCTAACGAATTAATTCTAAATTAATTCGCTCGCCCGAATTAAAATCTAATTTTAATTCCGCATCGAAATCCAATTTCGTTTAATATATCAAATATATTAATTTCTCGATTAATTCCAAATTAATCGTTATCTTTCTTTAATTATATTTTATCCCAGATAAAATATCTCCGTAATTAATCACAGATTAATTCTCTCTCTATTCTAATTAATCCCATATTAATTTAGAGTGCGAGTTATACGTCATCGGTGAATCTTTGGGAAGTGACCCATGAGATCCCCGGATATGTTGGCAGTAAATTCGGTCGTCAGACTATCCGAACACGTAAGTACCTCGTACTACGTTTATACCGAATTACAAGACAATGTTGGCCTCTAGCAAAGCGCCATGCCTCCCCAATTCTCCGGAAACATCCTTACATGAATAAGGATCTATATCAAGCGTAGTATACCGTAGTATTGCGTATTTCTGTCCAGTATCGGATGATCACGTGCTAGGCATGGGGCTGGAAATGTGTCTGCCCCGTATGAAACACATATCGGATCTCTGGCGACTAGTCTCTATAATCGGATAAACATGACCATATCATTTTATCCCGATAGCTGCAGCATTTAAGAGAACCAGTCCCATATCCTACGTGACCATCATTTCCATATGACTGGAGTGACACTTCCGTCTTGACATCACACCCAACACACTACGATTCTCGATATACCCAGAATTGGCGTTCACAGAACCTGTTAAAGCCCTGGACGACCTCAACCAAAGTATATAGATTGTCGTATGCATTAGCGGTGCAAGTCTCAGTTTAAGACCCAAATACACCTACCCTGATTTCAGAATTCCATAGACACAAAGTCATACTACCAATGGAATTCCGAGGGGGTCTATCCAGAGCGAAGCTGTTTCCTGTACCATCGGTAAAACACAACCTCCTATTACACTTGCATGAGTATCCTATACCCAAATTTATGAGAACTATGCCGTTGTGCCCTCACAATGCGCACAAGTGTAATACTAGTCTTTTACGTATTTATCGATATCCAATCTCGATAATACTATGACTAGGGATATTTAATGATTCTGCCTTCATGGATTGATACTGTCTCATATCATTCTCAATCCAGGCACTAATCATAGGGACCTCTCCTCATTTATACATCTAGTTGATCTAATCACAAATGATAAGAGTGCAATCTCCTTTGTCACATAGTTAATTTGTACAACAACACCGTGATCTGTACAAATAGTGATGCTATGGGTCATAATTGTCCAACAATCTCCCACTTGGCCTATAGCCAGTCACTCGAGTGTCTGACACCCGAACTATGTATGGTTTGCTCAAATTGCTGAGAAAAGTTTTTCATCAGCGGATTTTCATGATTATCGTCTGATGCAATTTATTCGATCATCACATCGCCACGATGTATGATCCGAACGAATCAGATGACTATCAAAGTATTTATCTGGATCGTTGATGAGACCATTAATTCTTTAGCATGTGATGTAGCCTAGCTCAGCTGCTAAAAGAACTATATCTAATCTAATTAGATATTTACCGACCCAAGAAGGCTTCTATTGCTGCTTCAGCTACAGCAATAACCCGCATTTGTTGTTTATTCGGTAACAGAATCTTACTTGGAAGATTTCCAGCTCACTATACCGTTATTCAAATTGTATAGTACCATTTGTATCAGTTTAGGAAACTTGTAGCAATGATCCTAGTCATTTCAAGTTCTCATTCTCCATAGATTAAGACAGCATCCTTAGTTCTCTGAGATACTAATGGATGTTCTTAACTTCAATCCAGTGACTATCACTTGGATTGGCCTATGTGTGAATCATATACTCAAGGCGTATGAGACACCAGGTCGCGTACATTTTTCAATGTACAGTTTCTCGGAGAGTTTCATGAAAGCCAAGCTTTCACCGATTGTTATTTATGGGAATATCATTTCCAAGAATTGATGTATTATCATTATTTATTTAGGACAGCCACTGTCAGTGCGCTCCCACTAACCTTCTTATATACACAAGAATCATTTCGTTTTTGAATTAAATCATAATCTATTGTGATTACATCAAAACGATAATTCCAAGAATTCTTGCTTCAATCCAAACATGGATCGAATAACCCGCAAACCTTGTTTGCTAGTTAAGGTACGACAAAATCGTCAGGATGTTGTAAACATCCTCCGAAAGGTTTCCTTTTCAGGAAAGTGATTTTCCCGTTAAGCTGACATATTTCATAAATGAAACATGCAGCATTAGCAAGCATTATCCAAATGGATTTACCATGGCAACAGGTAAAAGGTTGAATCGAAATCAACATAATGTTTATAACGATACCTTTCTGCTACAAGCCTAGCTTAGTACGTTGGTATGTTGCCATCCATGTATGTCTTCCTTGAAGACTGATAAAGTACCAATAGGCACAATGCCTTGCGGTACATCAACTAGTATCAAAACTTGTTGATATACATGGAATCCATTTCGGATTCATGACACTTTGTCATAACCAGGAAGTCGATACCTTGTATCACTACCTCATACGTAGTCAGTTGGTATACCTCAATAAGATAGACATCTTTACGAGGTGAGATCAGAAACCCATACCCCAGGTTGTTTTCTGATTCTCTCCGACATACGCGGTTCTTGTGTATACGAAGATTAATGGTAATAGTTTCATCCTTGATGAACTATTTGTGTTCCATTAGGAATCGGTGCCTGGAATAGTATTACTCTGATTTTCATCGAGTTTTATATCCTCCCACTTACCACTGCATATCGGTATTCCTCTTAGGAAAACTGCATGGTGAGCAACAATCTAATTGTTCTCTTGTGAGTTGTATAAGTACAATACTTATGGTATCCCTAGGATAACCTACAATTCGACACATATCCAATTTAGGTTCTAGTTTGGTATCATCCAAACATATGCCTAGCATACCCAAATTATCAGGAATGTGAAACCCAGTTTCTTTCCTGTTCATATCTAATATGAAATCTGTCAAACAGATTTTAATGGAACCTTATTCTAAATAAGTTCTGCACTGTTAATGCTTATCCGTTGAAGGAAATGATAGCTCAGAGCGACTCATGATTAACCTTAATTATGTCCAATAAAATTCGGTTACTCAGTTCAGACACACTGTCACTTTGACTTGTTCCGGGAGGAGTCCTCGTTTGAAAGAATACTTTACTCTTTCAAGTATTTTAGAAACTTATTGCTTAAATATTTCCATTACGGTCTTACCGTGACAATCTAATACTTTAGCCGATCTGTTTGTCTATTTCGTGTCGAAACTGTAAAAGTTTCCGATTTGTGTTCTTCAAAAGAAACACATAACCATAACGCGATGCCACATCCGTACAGGTCATAAAATATTCATATCCACATCTAGCCTAGCTAGACATGGGCCCACTTGCTTTACTGTGAATTAGGGCTAACAGATCAGTGGCATTTGCACTTTTACCAAGTAAATAGTGTTTTAGGCACATTGCCCAATAAACTAGATTCGTAGACTTTATTTGATTGGATCAAATCAGTCCTAGTACCCGCTCTTCAAAAGTGCGGATATACGATTCTTGTTTAATTGTGTCCCAGACAACAATGCCACAATTGATTTCTTCCTGATCAAATCAGTTTAAGCTATTTATTTGTCATATATATATTTGAGATTTATTTATATTCAAAATATAAATGTTGTTATTCACATCTAATGTGTTTATCTCAATATCATCTTTATATAATGAAACACTTTAGTGTTCTAGAATATAAAGGTTAATCCGCAGCGGGTTAAACACTGATATAGAGATAATGAATCTAGTCAAACTAGTTACATTATAACAGTTTCCTAATTTAGGTACACACCCGAAGGTAGTTCCTAAACTAAGGTATCTACGGTTAAAACAGATTCTGAACATCAATATATATTTATGTACCACACTAAGTATTTAAATCTAATTTTAATACTAGTAGTGAACATAATTATGACAATCATATTTGAAGTTAGAGCCTTGCTCGTTCTTCAATTCCTTCATGTCTGCTTTGTCCAAACGGCAGTCACGTTTCCGTAATCCCGTTTGCCACATTTAGCAGACATTTTGGGATATGTCCTTTATCTTCCCAGAAGATTATAATGATTATGCCTTTGCCAGTTTCAACACTCTAGAAGCCTTTGGCCAAGCCTCGGGTTTCTAGAATATCGAAGTAAAGTGCGCCTTGCGCTACTTGCCTAATTGCAAAGTTTGACTTTATCTCCTTGAGAATAGTCATTAATTCTCCAAGAATTAACTTTTGCAATTTAGTACTTCTAAAATCTAAGTTAATAGATTCATGAA
>SKCR01052588.1:0-18432 GCA_019454045.1 Zanthoxylum bungeanum | reverse complement strand
CAACATCAATCACTCAATCAATCAATCAAATTGTCACATCACTCAAAGTGACATGTGATTTGACCCTTGATGTGACTAATGATTTGACGCTTGATCTAACTTGCGAGCCGCACTCGAATTCGAAATGCGAATGCGCTCGCAAACAATCCCGGGCTCGGGTTCGCTAATTCCAAATTAACGAATTTTCCTTTGCGACGTAATTAAACGATTACGCCTAGCGAAATCACTATTCACGTCGCTAACGAATTAATTCTAAATTAATTCGTTCTCCCGAATTAAAATCTAATTTCAATTCCGCGTCGAAATCCCATTTCGTATAATATATCGAATATTATTTTATCGATTAATTCCAAATTAATCGTTCTCTCTCTTTAAATAATATTTTATCCCAGATAAAATATCTCCGTAATTAATCCCAGATTAATTTTCTCTCTCTTCTAATTAATCCCAGATTAATTAAAGTGCGAGTCATACATCATCGGTGAATCATCGGGAAGCGACCCATGAGATCCCCGGATATGTTGGCAGTAAATACGGTCGTCAGACTATCCGAACACGTAAGTACCAAGTACTCCGTTTATACCGATTTACAAGACAAGGTTGGCTTCTCTAGCAAAGCGCCATGCCTACCTAATTCTCCAGAAATATCTTTATAGGAATATGTGATCTATATCAAGCGTAGTATACCATAGTATTGTGTATGTCGATCCAGTATCGGATGTCCACGTGTTAGGCCTGGGGCTGGAATTGTGTCTGCCTCGTACGAAGCACATATCGGATGTCTGGCAACTACTCTCTATAATCGGATATACATGACCTAGTCATAATATCCCGATAGCTCGAGCATTTAAGAGAACGAGTTCCGTATCCTATGTGACCATCATCTCCATATGACTGGAGTGATTCTCCCGTCTTAACATCACACCCAATACACTACGATTCTCAATATACCCAGCATTGGCGTACACAGAACCTGTTAAAGCCCTGGACGACCGCAACCAAAGTATATTGATTGTCGCAAGTATTAACGGTGCAAGTCTCAGGTTAAGACCAAATACACCTACCCTGATTGCAGACTCCCATAGACACATAGTCATACTACCAATGGGATTCCGCAGGGGTCTATCCAGAGCGAAGCTGTTTCTCGTACCATCGGTAAAACACAACCTCCTATTACACTTGCATGAGTATCTTATACCCAAATATATGAGAACTATGTCGTTGTGCCCTCACAACGCGTACAAGTGTAATACTAGTCTTTTACGTATTTATCGATGTCCAATCTCGATAATACTCTGACTAGGGATACTTAATGATTCATCCTTCGTGGACTGATATTGTCTCATATCATTCTCCGTCCAGGAACAAATCATAGGGACCTCCTATCATTTATACATCTAGGTGATCTAATCACAAATGATAAGAGTGCAATCTCTTTTGTCACATAGTTAATTTGTACAACAACACCATGATCTGTACAAATAGTGACGCTATGGGTCATAATTGTCCAACAATTTTCTCTCTCATTTCTCTCCAAAAAACGGAGCTTCTTCTTCTTGAAGGATTTTTGCTTCACAAATTATTCTAGCTAGAACTTAAGGAGTCAAGTGAATGTGATATGGATACTCACCCTTGAGTTGGAATCTATCTTTAAAGCTTAGAGCTTCACTACATCCATGGAAGTTTTGAAAGTCAAAGCCGATCAATGTAAGTTTTTTCTGCAAACTTCTTGATTATTTAACACATGAATCATGCTTAGAGATCCCGTGACATGTCTAGGACACTAACACAAATGTCATCCCGCGGAAATAAAAAGTATTATACGGCATGTTAAAGTGGTTTTCTCCTTATCTTCTGGGGCGATGGCAATCTGATTGTATCCTGAGTATCCGTCAAGAAAATAGTAGAATTCATGTCCCGCCAATCTGTCTAACACCTGGACAATGAATGGTAATGAGAAATGATCCTTCTGTGTTGCTTTGTTCAGCTTCCTGTAGTCCATACACACTCTCCATCCAGTCATTGTTCTTGTTGGAATCAGCTCGTTCTTTTCATTAGTGACTACAGTCATTCCTTCTTTCTTGGGTACACATTGCATTAGACTCACAGAAGAGTTGTCAGAGATGGGGTAAATGATGCTGACATGCAACCATTTGATGATTTCTTTCTTTACAACTTCTTTCATGATTGGATTTAGTCTTTGTTGATGTTCCACTGTGGCTTTGTATTCATCGTTCATCAGGATTTTATGCATGCAAAATGATGGACTAATACCTCGAATGTCTGATATAGTCTAGTCAATAGCTTTCTTGAGCTCGCGTAGCACTCTCAACAACTTATCTTCATGCACTCATGTTAGCGACGAAGAAATAGGTAAATCAGAAGAGTTTTCCAGGTATGCATACCTGAGATGGCTCGGAAGTGGCTTTAGTTCCAGATGTGGTGGTTCTTCAATCGAGGGCTTGATTCGCTCCTTTTGTGATAGTTCAAAGCTTTCCACATGTGGTGTCGATCTGAAGCGAGAGGCTCCATCAAGATATTTGATACATTCCAGAATCTCATCATCTAATTCTATGTCAGTCATGTTGGTGATGCATGCTTCAATTTTGTCATTGGAAAGTTGCTTTGCATCTGTGTTCTGGATGATACTATCTATTACATCAAGTCTGAAACATTCATCATCTCGTTCTTCATTCGGGAATTTCATGGATTTGAAAACATTGAATGTTACTTCTTGGTCATGTACCCTCATGGTTAGTTCACCTTTTAGTACATCAATAATGGTTCGACCAGTATGTTGGGTTTCTACGGTCTAACCAGGATCGATTCAAGCAATGAAACACATGTGAATACAACAATGAAGAATGGCGGAATCATACTTACATTGATCGAATTTGGCGATGCGAGGAACAATAAAAACTCCTTGAAGCTCTCGGCAATGGTGCTCCTTTGTGCTCCTCCATTTTCGGTCAACTCCATGGATGAATCTCCAAGCTCTAAGCTTTATTTGATGATTCCATGCTCATGAAATTAGTTCCCTATCACCTTAGGATGACCCTTCATGTGCTAGCATTGGCACGATTTGCCATAAATCTTCCACTTCACTTGTTCTTGCTCACGGTTTTGGCAAGCCAAAAAAGGGAGAAAGAATTTGGCCCTTGGCCGAATACATAGATAGGAGAGAAGGAAGGCCCTTGGCCGAATGTGAGGGAGAGAGAGAGGTGAGTGTGTGTTGGTTATTTGGTTTCCAAAACCCTAATGCCAAAAATCAAACCAAAAAGTTGTATTAGCCTTTCCAAAAGTCAACAAATTTTGGAGACAAAATTTGGCAATTAATTCCTTCCAACAACTCACATCACTCATGAATAGTGACTGGTTGTCAATCACTCAAAGTGACAAGACATCCATCACTTGAATGACGAGTGATGTGACGCGTGATGTGACTTGTGGGACGCACTTGAATTCGAAATGCGAGTGCGCCCGTAAATACTCCCGGGCTCGGGTTCGCTAATTCCGAATTAACGAATTTTCCATTGCGACGTAATTAAATAATTTTGTCTAGCAAAATTATTATTCACGTCGCTAACGAATTAATTCTAAATTAACTCGTTCGCCCGAATTAAAATCTAATTTCAATTCCGCGTCGAAATCCAATTTCGTATAATATATCGAATATATTATTTTATCGATTAATTCCAAATTAATCGTTCTCTCTCTTTAAATAATATTTTATCTCAGATAAAATATCTCCGTAATTAATCCCAGATTAATTTTCTCTCTTATAATTAATCTCAGATTAATAAAGTGTGAGTCATACGTCATCGGTGAATCTTCGGGAAGCGACCCATGAGATCCCCGGATATGTTGGCAGTAAATCTGGTCGTCGGACTATCCGAACACGTACGTACCTAGTACTACGTTTTTACCGATTTACAAGACATGGTTGGTGTAGGCACTGCATTTTTGAGATCCAAGACCTGATTGGCACCCACAAAATACCTGACCCAGAAAGAGAGCAACCCTGCACACACAGGAATCCTCTACCAAATTACCACTCCGTCCCACCACCATGATCAACTTTGGCTTGCCTGAAACCTTTGTCCTCCAAACCCTCAACCACCAAGCTTCTCACATGGGATAAGGGATAATAACAACGAAGAACCAGAGGCTGAGGAAGAAGGCACTGCTGTTTCTCCAAGTTTATCTTGCATTTTTAATAAGACATTGATTTTGTTTGCTTGTTCGAACCTTTTCTCAACAATAATAAAGAAGTTCACTTCGCTTACTTGCCTGAATCTCAACTTCTCAACTTGCAACATGAGTGCATGTGACAAAAGCATTCAATCTTGGTACTATGATATTCAGAACGTAGGGAATCCTCAGAAGAAGCAAGCAAAAAGATAAGTTGGCCATTCAGAAATTGGGAAATGAAGACAGTGAGACTGTTAGACTTGGAAAGGGAATGAGTTCACAGAACCAATTAGCGTAGACAGATTGAAGCAGTACTTTGCCTAAGGAAGAGAAGACTTGGCTGTCACTAAGGGAATTGACCGAAGACCTAACCCAACGGGATAGGAAACTCATGCATACATGCATACACGTAACACATTTTGCATCCTTTTTTTGTGTTTGTTTTGTTTTATATTAACAGGTTTCGAAGAAAGAAAGAGAGAAAAGCAGCAAAGGCAAGCTAGTCAGAAACAGCAACAGTACAGATTCAGGAACGAATCCAGGGAATGAATCTCTCAGAATTTGGAATGAATCCGGGGAATGAATCTCTCAGATTTTGGAACGAATCCAGGGAATGAATCTCTCAGAATTTGGAACGAATCCAGGGAATGAATCTCTCAGAATTTGGAATGGATCCAGGGAATGAATCTCTCAGAGTTTGGAACGAATCCAGGGAATGAATCTCTCAGAATTTTGGAACGAATCCATGGAATGAATCTCTCAGAATTTGGAACGAATCCAGGGAATGAATCTCTCATATTTTGGAACGAATCCAGGGAATGAATCTCTCAGAATTTGGAACGAATCCAGGGAATGAATCTCTCAGAATTTTGGAACGAATCCAGGGAATGAATCTCTCAGAATTTGGAACGAATCCAGAGAATGAATCTCTCAAGAATTTGGAATGAATCTTGGGAATGAATCTCTCAGATTTTGGAACAAATCCAAGGAATGAATCTCTCAGAATTTTGGAATGAATCCCGAGGGTCGAGGCCCACATCAGTATCAGTTTGGGATGAATCCCGAGGGTCGAGGCCCAAATTAGTATCAGTCTGGGGGCGAGGCCCATATCAATAGCAGTTAGTGCCGAGGCCCACTTCAGCATCAGTTTTGGGGAATGAATCTCTCAGATTTTGGAAAGAATCCAAGGAATGAATCTCTCAGAATTTTGGAATGAATCCAGGAATGAATCCCGAGGGTCGAGGCCCACATCAGTATCAGTTTGGGATGAATCCCGACGGTCGAGGCCCATATCAATATCAGTCTGGGGGCGAGGCCCATATCAGTAGCAGTTAGGGCCGAGGCCCACTTCAGCATCAGTTTTGGGGATGAGTCCCAGGGTCGAGGCCCACATCACTATCAGTTTTGGGGATGAGTCCCAGGGTCGAGGCCCACATCACTATCAGTTTTGGGGAATGAATCTCTCAGATTTTGGAAAGAATCCAAGGAATGAATCTCTCAGAATTTTGGAATGAATCCAGGAATGAATCCCGAGGGTCGAGGCCCACATCAGTATCAGTTTGGGATGAATCCCGACGGTCGAGGCCCATATCAATATCAGTCTGGGGGCGAGGCCCATATCAGTAGCAGTTAGGGCCGAGGCCCACTTCAGCATCAGTTTTGGGGATGAGTCCCAGGGTCGAGGCCCACATCACTATCAGTTTTGGGGATGAGTCCCAGGGTCGAGGCCCACATCACTATCAGTTTTGGGGATGAGTCCTAGGGTTGAGGCCCATTGCATCACAAGCCGAGAATGGCACTCCAAGAATGGAAACACGGTTCGGGAATGGACCACCTCACGGTAACGGTTCGGGAATGGACCACATCACAGCGGTTCGGGAATGAACCAGGGGTCGCAGCACCTCACCACCCAAATCAACTCAACACGTGGAAAGTCAAGTGGCAGTTGGCGCGCCAGGTAAGTGAAAATGCATTGCATAACTTTGATAGGATTGTGACTGTTGCACATTACACAAGTCCCATCAAAGTGGGGGCGACTGTAGGCACTGCATTTTTGCATATAAGTCCCTATGATGAGTCTCATTTGGAGGCACTACCTTTTAAGTCACGGAAGTCACGAGAAACGGACGTCGGAAGGGGAAATTCAGAATAAGTACGTCATCGGATACATTTCACAAGTTCACTGTTTTCGTTCGTGCTGCGTTCGTTACTTCATTCGAACGTCAAACAGATTGCGGGCGTTCGTGCCGCGTTTGAGGAGGCGTTCGAACGGTGTCGGTAATTCTGGTTTTGCTGCTAGCCTCACACCCAAGCCCAATTAACCCACCAAAGCCCATAAAACACATTCCAATTAATAAAACACATTTAAAAAACATGGGAAATTAAATTAAATCTTAATTAAATTAAACATTGAATTAAATAAAATATTTAAACCATTTACCAATTAAATAAAACATAAAATATAATCATACCTAATTAAGACAAATCAAATATATTAACTTCCTAACTAACAAAATCACATACTAAATTAAAAAGATGTCATGCCTAATTAAAATCAATCATAACCAATAAAAATATTGTATTCCTAATCTAAACCAAATTTGTCCCCCATCAAATCCCTTGCTTTCCTTGTCCAACACCAAATCAAATCCTCCCTTTAATGCCAAATCCCTTCCTTGTGAGACTAGGTGAAGCCCTAGTCATTCTCTATATAAACAACACCTCTCCAAGGCATTCCCCTCCCCTAGTGCACGCCCATTACAAAAAAAGAAGAAAAGAATTTCCAACCACTTTCCCCTAGCTCATTCACACAAGAAACACCCAAGTTCATTCACACAAGAACACCCAAGCTCATACATATAAGAAAAACACAACACAATTAACAATCAGCCTCATATTCCTTCACCAAATCACCTTAAACTGCCACCCAAATAAACCTTAAACTGTCCCCAAACTACCTCACAAACCTGCCCTAAAATACCCTTGCTGACCAGCCCAAAACTGCACGCATAAGCCCCAACATACTGCCAAAAAAAACGCCCTAAAACACACATAAATCAGCCCCCGAACCACACCCTAACACTACCAAAAATCACACCCAAAATAGTCCATTAAAACGCCAAACAGTGACCTGAACAGCAAGCAAAAATACAGCAGCAAAACAGTAGCGAAACGGCAGTGAATCGGAGTCAAAAACAGCAGCAAAACAGTAGCGAAACGGCAGTGAATCGGAGTCAAGAACGACGACTCAAAACAGTAAGACAACGAACGAGAGCAGTGAACCAGTGAATCGGAAGAGTTGCGGAGCATCCAGCCTTCCGACGATCGTGTACCATACATCCGAGAGGTGATTTAAAAGGTTAGACCTGAGGGTATTTTCCACACTCATTTTTTGTTTTATTTGTATTATTTATTGAGTATTGCTTGCATGATTGCTATGTTGAAATGCATGTTGTGGCCCTTGAGTAGATAAATATGCATGAATTATGAGATGTTGTATGTTGTGGCTTTGGAATAAAATGAGAGATGTGTCAACTCTCGCGGTATATCGGATGGAAACCCGGACATAAATTTCATAGCCGATTCCGAATGGACGGTAGTATGATCTGTACTTGGGATACAACTCCACGTACCACTTGAGTAAACGGCACACTCTTTTGTTTTATGTTGCTTCGGTTTATTTATTTTTCGTCACTTGAATTCTGCATGTTACTTTTGTATGTGTGATACAACCGAGGGCATGGGTTTAGTAAGTCGGATTAAAGGTCCCCTATTTGGAGGGGTTAAAATCCTTTACCACGATGTTTTGCCGCGCCGGTTGATGTGTGTTCGGTTGAATGCAAGATATGTTCAATCGGATATACTAAGTTTGATATGATTGTCTTTATTTTTATATGCATTGAGATAAGCGCATGGGCTTAGTAAGTGTGATGAAAGGTCCTCTAATTGAAGAGGTTAAAATCCTTTGCCACGATGCTTCGCCGCGCCTCGTATTTCGCTATTTGCTTTTTTATGTATGTATTGCATCATATTTTGTGCATTAGGTCAGTTCCCGTTCGAACGCGTTATCAAACGCTATACGAACGCGACCCTTCTGTTTTCCGTTCGAACGCGTTTTACAAACGCTACTCGAATGCGCATGCACTTTCTTAGTCTTTGCATGCATCAAGTCTGGTTCCATTCGAACGCGTTCTCGAACGCTATATGAACGCGAACCTTCTGTTTACCGTTCGAACGCTTTCTCGAATGCTACGCGAACGCACACGCACTTTCTTAGTCTTATCATGCATCAGGTCTGGTTCTGTTCGAACGCGTTCTCGAACGCTATATGAACGTGAACCTTATGTTTACCGTTCGAATGCGTTTACGAACGCTACACGAACGCGCACACACTGAACTGAGTCTGTCTCATCATATTCATGCATAATTGCCTCTTGGTTGATCTTTCTTGTATAATGTAGCCCATCATATTATTTGTATTCCTGCATTTATCCATTCTATATGTTCATGAGATAGTACTCAAGCATGATTAGGTTGTTCTTAGTTTTCCATATCATATGATTGAGAAATGTTCATGAGATTGCCAGGAGATGTTGCATGTTGTGATGAACTTGTTGATGTATGCATGTGAATTTAGAAGCATGATACTCTTGGAAATAAATGTTACTTAAACTTGATTAAATTATTACATAAATCCTTTCATTACAAGTGACATAAGTAAGGGACCATTCCGAACCCAACGGTTTGAGGTCATCCCTTGCGAGGGGTGAGTGCGGCCTTAAATCTTATTTTCCCGGTTCACTCCGGGTGGCGACTCCATCTTTCTCCGGTTTATTCCCCCGTGGCTACTCCGTACTCCCGACCGGGCCGCGAGCCCGTGACAGCATGCGTTGTCCAGTTCCTGTGTCCCACAGTTGGCTTCTAGCAAAGCACCGTGCCTACCCAATTCTCCAGAAATATTCTTACTTGAATATGTGATCTATATCAGGCGTAGTATACGTAGTATTGCATATTTCGATCCAGTATCGGATGTCACGTGCTAGGCCTGGGGCTGGAAATGTGTCTGCCCCGTACGAAGCACATATCGGATCTCTGGTAACTAGTCTTTATAATCGGATAAACATGACCTAGTCATAATTTCCCGATAGCTGCAGCATATAAGAGAACCAGTTTTGTATCCTACGTGATCATCATCTCCACTATGACTGGAGTGATACTTCCATCTCGACATCACACCCAATACACTACGATTCTCAATATACCCAGAAGAGGCGTACACAGAACTTGTTAAAGCCCTGGACGACCAAAACCAAAGTACATTGATTGTCGCAAGTATTAGCTGTGCAAGTCTCAGGTTAAGACCAAATACACCTACCCTGATTTCGGACTTCCATAGACACATAGTCATACTACCAATGGAATTCTGAGGGGTCTATCCAGAGCAAAGTTGTTTTCCGTACCATCGGTAAAACACAACCTCCTACTATACTTGCATGAGTATCCTATACCCAAATATACGAGAACTATGTCGTTATGCTCCCACAATGCGCACAACTGTAATATTAGTCTATTCTGCATTATCGATGTCCAATCTCGATAATACTACGACTATGGATATTTAATGATTAAACCTTTATGGATTGATACTGTCTCATATCATCTCAATCCGGAACTAATCATATGGACCTTCTATCATTTATACATCTCGGTAATCTAATTACAAATGATAGAAGAGCAATTTCCTTTTTCACATAGTTAATTTGTACAACAACACCCTGATCTGTACAAATAGTGATGCTATGGGTCATAACTGTCCAACACAGTATCCAAGAATGGTCTCCCAAAGATGATGGGTACGTCTTTGTCTTCCTCCATGTCAAAGACAATGAAATCTGCTGGGAAAATGAATTTGTCGGCTTTTACCAGTACATCTTCCACTACCCCTCTCAGAAATTTGAGCGATTTGTCAGCAAGTTGCGGAGTGACTGAGGTGGGCTTTGCTTTTCTAAACTGTAATTTCCTGTAAATAGACAAAGACATCAAGTTAATACTAGCACCTAAATCAAACAAAGCCTTACCGAAGTAATGTTCTCCTATGGTGCAAGAGATGGTGAAACTGTCAGGATCCTTCAACTTTGAGGGAAGCTTCCTCTTAATGATGGCGCTACATTCTTCTGTCAGTGCTACCGTCTCGTAATTTCCCAATCTTCACTTTCGTGATAGAATATCTTTCATGAATTTGACATAGCTGGGCATTTGTTCCAACGCTTCTACAAATGGAATACTGATATGCAGCTTTTTGAAGATTCCCAGGAATCGAGCAAATTGTTTGTCCAGATTGTGTTTCTGGAGATGCTGTGGAAAAGGTGGAGGTGGAGTAAATATTTCTTGATCATTTTCTTTTGCCTCTTTTTCCTTCATCTGTGGATCTGCTTCATTGCTTTCTTTTGGAATATTCTCAGTAGATGCCTTGACTCCAACATCTTTGTTGGTTTCAGTGCCGTTTTTTAAAGTGATGGCTTGACATTGCTCCTTCCATATGTTCCTTGGATTTGGTTCTGTGTTGCTAGGAAAGGTACGTTGCGGTCTGTAACTCTGAGCATTGGCTAGTTGTCCCATTTGATTTTCCAGTGCCTTTATAGAAACTGCTTGGCTTCAAAACATAGCATCGTATTTGGCTTCTTGTTTTTTCAACATCTCTGCAAGCAAATCTTCTATTCCTGGCTTCTTCTCATACTCCTGGCATTTATTCTGTTGTTGGAATCCGGGTGGTGGATTGTTCTTTTACCCTGAAGTATTGCTCCATATGAAATTGGGATGATTCCTCAAACCTGGGTTGTAGGTATTCAAATATGGATTGTTTCCATGTCTGTTGAAGTTGCTAGCATAGTTCGCAGTCTCATCATATTGGTTGTAAGATTATGCCTCTGGTGCTCCTCCATATGGTGAACTTGTGGATCCAACATTAACCTACATGCTAAGAGTTTCCAGGCATTTGCATATCTGATCTAGCTTGGCATGCAAAACTGTGTTGGTTCCTACTTCATGGATTCCTGCTATTCGATGGATCATGCTCCTTTCTGTTGGCCACAAGGAATTATTTTTGGCCATTTCTTCGATTAAGTCCCAGGCCTGATCTTCTCATTTTTCCATTAATGCTCCTCCAGGCAGCAGCATCTATTGTGGTTCTCATTATTCCAGAAAGCCCATTGTAGAAAGTTTGGAATTGTGGCCACTTTGCAATCTCATGGTGAGGACATTTTCGGAGTAATTCTTTGTATCTTTCTTATACTTCGCAGAGAGATTCTGAGTCATGTTGCACAAAGGATGTGATGTCATTTTTCAATTTTGCTGTTCTGGTTGGGGGAAAGTGTTGTGTAAGGAATTTGGTGGCAAGAGTGTTCCAAGTTGTGATGGAACCTGCTGGTAGTGAATGGAGCCAAGCCTTAGCTCTGTCTTTCAAGGAATATGGGAACACACGCAGACGCATTACTTCTTCTGCCGCTCGGTTGTAATTGAATGTGCCAAAAAATTCCAGGAAATTGCTGAAGTGGGCATTAGGATCTTCAGTTACACTTCCCCCGATCTGAACTGATTGTTGTATCATCTAAATGCATGTTTTTATGTCACAAGCATTTGTAGGTAAAAGAGAAAGTATAATACATGATATGAAGCCGTCAACCACCGAAATTGTTCTGTCTCGAATGGGAATTGGTGGTGCAACTTCCAAAGGTTCAGGTTCTTGATTATTCATGTTGATAAGTGCTTCTTGATCTTCTCGCCATTCCCTTCTCAATGGTGTGATAGTTCTTTCAATTTCTGGGTTAAGCGGACGGATTTCGAAGCTTCTGTTTCTTCTCATGTAGTGTCTGAGAACCTGAAACACAAGAAAACAAAAATAATAAGTAAAAACAAATTAGACACAAGTAAAGTGTCTAACCCAAAAATTAATAGTAAAAGATAAATAAGTCCCTGGTAACGGCGTTAAAAACTTGATCGGGTGAAATCACACATATCGCAAATGCATGTATCGCTCAAGTAGTATAAAATGTATCGATCCCATGAGGACTTAATACCTAAGCTATTAATTTATTGAAGCTAAATTTCTACAAGTATCTAAAAATTGATTGTTGTTTGGATGGTAATTTTAACTAGAAAATAGTAAATAAAGCAATGCAAAAGTAAATTAAAAGAAATCAATATTATGAAACTATCTAAGGTTGTGAATCATTCCAATATTCTTTTAAAGATGAAGTGATTATCTTATGTTTGTGTAATATGTCGGTTTATTAACCTGAAACACTAAGATATGCAAAAGTCTCTGTCGATGGTCAGATGCAAACACCCAAAGTAACCCAATTAATTATATGTCAATGTTAATTAAGAAACTCTGAATTCATTAAGATTAAGTTCCAATTATGGCTACCCACGCCCAATAGGTATATGTCTATCCTGAAAGGAAATCTCTAAGGTGAATGTGAGATCGTGAGCTATTGAGTCTACGGCTGAAACCTAAAATCTCTTCGTCAAGTTCAATTTAAGTTTACCAAATCAATCTTATTAGTGGTCAATTAATAAGAAGCATTAAGAACTAGACTCAATAAATAAACTAATACATTTTACAAGACATAAAAAAAGTCAACTTATTAAACCATTGATATTGGAATTCATCACAACCCTAGATAATATATTTAATTACGACACCTATCTAGGACTACTAAAGACATAAATAAATAAAATATCATGCAACTAATTGAAAATTAAAAAGGTAAAATCTACAATAATGAAATAAAATGATGGGGTTTAGAGATCCAATTTTATTATTTCAAATCTAGAAATCTCTATTATTATAATATATAAATTTACATTACATTATCAATCGACTATATAGGCGGTATCCTGATTAAATCAGATTTCGATTAATTCCAACCGACCATAAAGGCGGTATCCAATTAAGTCAGGTTAAAATTAATTTAATTAAGTCCAACCGAACATAAAGGCGATATCCAATTAAGTCAGGTTTTAAGATAATTTATATATTATAAAATAAGAGAGATTAATCTAAATTATAATAATAAAAGTTTCACCTTCATCCCAGCAGAAAGAAGTTGCATACTCATGCTTTTAAGTAAAACAAAGAAAGATTTATTACTTAGAATAAAAATTAAATATAAGAAAACTGAAATTAAACAAACAATATACTCTCTTCTTAGTATTCTAAGGAAATTCCCCAGAATAAAGTATGAAGAAATTCAACTGAAATCAGCCTCTATTTATAAGCTCCAAAAACGGGTCGCGTCGTCATGTGCGCTAAGGAATTGGCGCATGTCGACAGACTGTATTATTGGCTCGGTGTCGCAATGCGTGAAGGCTTGGGCGTCGCGAAGCTGATGTCATGATGACACGGTGATGATGCACGTGATGATGCGGTGATGATATAGTGATTGTTGGTTTCCAATTAGGTCCCAAGAATCATCAAACAGGCATGAAAAATGCATGAATACACAAAGGAGAATGGCGGAAACATACTCACAATGATCGGATCTTGCGACGCGATGAAGAACACTTCAATCTTCCTCCATGGTGAAGCTCGGCAGTGAGCTTACTGGGCAGTGGGCTGCTCGGTTTCACTGCTTGTTGTTCCCCAAAGATTCGGCCATGGATGTCCTACATGGAAGCTCCAAGCTCCAAGCTTCAAAAATGAATTCCAAGCTCATGTGTTCACTGCCCTATCACATTTGTATTAACCCATTTGTGTGCTAGCACCTTGTCTTCTTCTTCCTTGCTACTGCCAAACCAGAAAAGTGAAGGAGAATAGATGAAACGGCTTAAAGCCGAGAGAGAAGAGGAGGGAAAATGGGTTTCCTAGAAACCGATTGTGTGGGGAGAGAGAGAATAAAAATTGTATTTGGTTTTATATTTCTCAAATAAATTAACCATTTACAACTTTTAATTTCAAAAAAAAAAAACAAAAGTCAAAAAGCAAAAAAAACAATTAATGCTTTTCAATCAACTCACATCAATCAATCAATCAATTGTCACATCACTCAAAGTGACATGTGATTTGACGCTTGATGTGACTAATGATTTGACGCTTGATTTGACTTGCGTGCCGTACTCGAATTCGAAATGTGAATGCGCTCGCAAAAAATCCCGGGCTCGGGTTCGCTAATTCCAAATTAAAAATTTTTCATTGCGACGCAATTAAACGATTACGCCTAGTGAAATCACTATTCACGTCGCTAACGAATTAATTCTAAATTAACTCGTTCGCCCGAATTAAAATCTAATTTTAATTCCGCGTCGAAATCCAATTTCGTATAATATATCGAATTTATTATTTTATAAATTAATTCCAAATTAATCGTTCTCTCTCTTTAATTAATATTTTATCCCAGATAAAATATCTCCGCAATTAATCCCAGATTAATTTTCTCTCTCATCAAATTAATCCCAGATTAATTAAAGTGCGAGTCATACATCATCGGTGAATCTTCGAGAAGCGACCCATGAGATCCCCGGATATGTTGGCAGTAAATACGGTCGTCGGACTATCCGAACACGTAAGTACCTCGTACTACGTTTATACCGATTTACAAGACAAGGTTGGCTTCTAGCAAAGCGCCATGCCTACCCAATTCTCCAGAAATATCCTTACAATAATATGTGATCTATATCAAGCGTAGTATACCGTAGTATTGTGTATGTCGATCCAGTATCGGATGTTCACGTGCTAGGCCTGGGGCTGGAATTGTGTCTGCCCCATACGAAGCACATATCGGATATCTGGCAACTAGTCTCTATAATCGGATAAACATGACCTAGTCATAATATCCCGATAGCTCAAGCATTTAAGAGAACGAGTTCCGTATCCTATGTGACCATCATCTTCATATGACTTGAGTGATACTTCCGTCTTAACATCACACTCAATACACTACGATTCTCAATATACCCAGCATTGGCGTACACAGAACCTGTTAAAGTTCTGGACGACCCCAACCAAAGCATATTGATTGTCGCAAGTATTAGCGGCGCAAGTCTCAGGTTAAGACCAAATACACCTACCCTGATTGCAGACTCCCATAGACACATAGTCATACTACTAATGGGATTCCGCAGGGGTCTATCCAGAGCGAAGCTGTTTCCCGTACCATCGGTAAAACACAACCTCCTATCACACTTGCATGAGTATCATATACCCAAATATATGAGAACTATGTCGTTGTGCCCTCACAACGTGCACAAGTGTAGTACTAGTCTTTTACGTATTATCGATTTCCAATCTCGATAATACTCTGACTAGGGATATTTAATGATTTATCCTTCGTGGACTGATACTGTCTCATATCATTCTCAATCCAAGAACAAATCACAGGGACCTCCTATCATTTATATATCTCGGTGATCTAATCACAAATGATAAGAGTGCAATCTCCTTTGTCACATAGTTAATTTGTACAACAACACTGTGATCTGTACAAATAGTGACGCTATGGGTCATAATTGTCCAACAATCTCCCACTTGGCCTATAGCCAGTCACTCGAGTATCTTATACCCAAACTATGTACGGTTGGCTCAAACTGCTGAGAAAAGGTTTTCGTCAGCGAATTTATATGAATATCATCTTATGCGATTTATTCGATCATCACATCGCCACGATGTATGATCCGAACGAATCAGATGAATATCGAGGTATTTATCTGGATCGTTGATGAGACCATTAATTCTTTAGCTTGTGCTGACGCCTAGCTCAGCTGCTAATAGAACTGTATCTAATCTAATTAGATTTGTTATCGACCCAAATGGCTTCTATTGCTGCCTCAGCTGCAGCAATAACCCGCATTTGTTGTTTATTCGGTAACAGTATCTTGCTTGGAAGATTTCCAGCTCACTGTTCCGTTATACTATTGTATAGTACCGTTGTCACGACTTATAGTCGTTTTCATGAAAGCCAAGCTTTCACCGATTATATTATGGGAATATCATTTCCAAGAAATGATATATCATCATTACTAAGGACATTCAATGTCAGTGCGCTCCCACTAACCTCCTTATATACACAAGAATTATTTTCGTTTTGAATTATATCATAAACTATTATGATTACATCAAAACGACAATTCCAAGAACCTAATGCTTGCTTCAATCCATCTATGGATTGAATAACCTGCAAACCTAGTTTGCTTGTTATGGTTTGACAAAACCTTCAGGATGTGTAAACATCCTCCAAAAGTTTTCCGTTAAGGAAAGCGGTTTTGGCATTCAGCTGCCACATTTCATGAATGAAATATGCAGCATTAGCAAGCATTATCCAAATAGATTTACCGTGGCAACAGTTAAAAAGTTTTGTCGCAATCAACACAATGTTGATAACTCTACCTTTTCGCTACAAGCCTAGCTTAGTACGTTGGTATGTTGCCATCTATGTATGTCTTCCTTGAAGACTTATATAGTACCAATAGGCACAATGCCTTGCGGTACGTCAACTAGTATTCAAACATAGTTGGTATACATGGAATCCACTTCGGACTTTATGGCACTTTGCCATAATAGGGAGTTGATACCTTGTATCACTTCCTTATACGTAGTCAGTTCGTGTTCCTCAAAAGATTGACATCTTTACGAGGTTAGATCAGAAATCCATACCCCAGGTTATTTTCTGACTCTTTCTGACATATGTGGTTCTTGTGTATTAGAAGATTATTGGAATAGTTTCATCCTTGATGAACAACTCCGATTTTCATCGAGTTTTACTATCATCCCACTTACCACTGCATATCGGTATTCCTCTTAGGAAAACCGCATGGCGAGCAACAATCTAATTGTTCTCTCGTGAGTTGTTCAAGCACAATACTTATGGTATCCCTAGGATAACCTACAATTGGCACTTATCCGATTTGGGTTTTAGTTTGGTATCAACCAAACATATGCCTAGCATACCCAAATATTCAGGAATGAGAAACCTGGTTTCTTTCCCGTTCATATCTAATATGTTATCTATCAAATAGATATTTATGGAACCTTATTCAAAATAAGTTATGCACTGTTTAGCGTATCCGTTGAAGGAAATGGTAGCTCAGAGCGACTCATGATTAACCTTATCATGTCCAACAAAATTTGGTTTATCATGTCGGACACACCGTCAAATTGACGTGTTCCGGGAGGATTCCTCATTGAAAGAATATTATACTCTTTCAAGTATATGAAAAACTTATTGCTTAAGTATTTTCCATCACGGTCTTACCGTGACAGTTTAATACTTTAACCGATCTATTTGTCTATTTCGTGTCGAAACTTTAAAAGTTTCCGATTTATGTTTCAAAAGAAACACATAACCATAACGCGATGCCACATCTGTGAAGGTCATGAAATATTCATATCCACATCTAGCCTAGCTAGATATGGGCCCACTTGCTTCACTATGAACTAGGGCTAACAGATCGGTGGCACTGGCACTTTTACCAAGTAAAGGTGTTTTAGGCACTTTGCCCAATAAACTAGATTCGTAGACTTTATTTGAATAGAATCAAATTAGTCCTAGTACCCACTCTTCAAAAGTGTGGATATACGAGTCTTGTTTAATTGTGTCCCAGACAACAATGCCATATACAAGTTTCAACCTGATCAAATCAGTTTGAGCTATTTGTTTGTCATGTTATACGTGTGAGATTTTATTTATATTCTAAATATAAATTCTGTTATTCACATCTAATGTGTTTATCTCAATATCATCTTTATATAATAAAACACTTTAGTGTTCTAGAATATAAAGGTACATCCGCAACGGATTATACACTGATATAGAGATAATGTTTCTAGTCAAACTAGTTACATTATAACAGTTTCCTAATTTACGTATATACCCAAAGGGTAGTTCCTAAACTTAGGTATCTACGGTTAAAACAGCGACTTTCATCCCGTTTTCAATTTGCAGATTAATCTCAATAGAAGTCAGTATCCTGCTCATAGCAGATTCTGAACATCAGTACATATTTTATGTATCACACTAAGTATCTAAAATCCAATTTTAATACTAGTTGTGAACATATTTATGACAAACATATTTGAAGTCAGAGCCTTGCTCGTCTTCAATTCCTTCTTGGGATATGTCATTTATCTTCCCATAAGATTATAATGATTTTGCCTTTGCCATTTTCACATTCCAGAAGCCTTTGGGCAAGCCTTGGCCTTTTGGACTATCGAAGTAAAACGTTCTTGCGCTACTTGCCTTATTGCAA
>SKCR01052587.1:0-18007 GCA_019454045.1 Zanthoxylum bungeanum | reverse complement strand
AGCTTGGTGGTTATATAGTTTAATTTCCATTAGTGCTAATTTAATTAGCTTAGTGGTTACAACAATGTGTAACATCTCCCATTATGAAATTTAATTGGCAAGTTAATTTCTATTAATTGAGATGTGTTTTTCTTTTCCTATATAAACAACATCAGTTCTTGTTTTCTCAAATATGAAATAGAAAATAGAGAAAGACATAGCACACACACGAAAGATCATTTTCTTTTTTTTGTTAAAAGGAGAGTTCAAACACTTTGTGGTTCGTTGGATACGAGTCTGGTGGTGCCCTTTCTCGTACGTTTCCGTTGTATCCTGGGAAACAATCGTCTCACGTTCTACTGTACCTACGGTAGGGGACGAATTTGTTTTAAGGATATTGTTGTTTTACAACAAGCCTCGGGAAAGTTCTGATTTGCCTCAGCTTCAGCTTCTGCCTCTGCCTGCCATCAGCATCTGCCAACAGCCTCTGCCTCAGCATCAGCATCTGCCAACAGCCTCTGCCTCAGCTTCAGCTTCAGCCTCAGCTTCATCCTCTGCCTCAGCATCAGCATCTGCCAACAGCCTCTGCCTCAGCTTCAGCTTCAGCCTCAGCTTCATCCTCTGCCTCAGCATCAGCATCTGCCAACAGCCTCCGCCTCAGCTTCAGCCTCAGCTTCATCTTCTGCCTCTGCCTGACTCAGCATCTGCCAACAGCCTCTGCCTCAGCATCAGCATCTGCCAACAGCCTCTGCCTCAGCATCAGCATCTGCCAACAGCCTCTGCCTCAGCTTCATCTTTTGCCTCTGCTTTCAGCCTCAGCCTCTGCTGTCAGCCTCTGCCTTCAGCCTCTGCCATCTGCCTCTGCCTCTGCTCATCAGTCCCTGCCTCTGCTTTCAGGGTCTGCCGTTAGGGTCTGCTCCGAGGATAATAATTATAATTGTAATTTTGTCATATTCGGATTTCCCAATTACCGTGTAATAATTGTAATAATTGTTATCTACACAATCATGTGATTCAATAATTGTTTGAGAAAGATATTAGAGATATGCTTATAAGTGATGACCATCATTAATAATAAAATATCGTTTAAGTCAGAAATCCGGAATTAGACCATCTTAGTAGATAGAATAAAATTACGGGAGACCAAGACTTACTCCCGACCAAAAATATGCAGATATGCGTAGGAACATGTTAGAAATGTGTTTATAAGTGATACCTATTAATTCATGCAAGTGAGGGCCAAACAATGTCAAGACATGTCTTCACCTACATTATATAGTTTGGATTTCAGAAATGTCTGCATCAACAGGCAGCCTGTACTAGAAGTTTGTAATTCAAATCTCAGAAACATACAATTAATACTCATTATAAAACAATGGGAACAATAATTATGCATCCCAAGTTAGAAATGGTGTTAAGCTTGTTTGTCAATGCAATAGTATTCTTTATGGAGAGTGTTATCTGAATATATATATATATATAAATATTCAGATTTTGCACCATCTTCACAAGGGCTATATGTCAGTATAAAAAGAAAACGAAACCCTAAAAATTTAGTTGCTTAAAAATATTTCTATAAATGGGAAGACCTATAGAGAAAATGGTGATTCCAGTGAACCATTATTCAAGACAGATGAAGAAAAGGTCATGATACATCAACCCCATTTTGCTTCAGGTATTCCCTTGCCTCTTTAATGTCCTAAACATAAAAGGTTTTTTACAAACCGATTAAGATGATCAGAGGTATTATAAAACTTACAGTAACACATTAATTTTCAACTGAAGGTTTTGGAGAACACAACCGAATCTCTAAAAACCAAATTACTACAATCGCCTATTGCCAGATATTTATAAGTTTTAGGGTATTGTGAATACAAAAATTACAGATGATCAGGTTGCTTTTTGAATTGCGATGAACTGAAGAATGTCAGAGCTTCTGCCGACTCGCTTGCCTTTCTATGACTAAGATCAAAATCACTTAAAATATACTGGGATTGCTTCAGAGACTACCAAAGGAACTCATGAGATATACAAACCAAATTAGATAACCCAAAATAATTTGAACCTCTACTCTCTTCATTAGAATTTGGAAACCAAGCCTAATACCATTCAATCAACACATTGGACTTTACTGAATTTAATGTGTCACAAAGCAAACTATAAAAAAACTTTTACCTCCACCCTTTTTCTTTTTCAGAAATAAGTATAAACTATTAGTATCAGATCACCTAATATTCAAGCCTCATTCTAATAGTTGAGGGAAATTAACCTGCTGCAACCACAGTGCTGCTTGTGGACAAGTTGGAAAACACATCAGACCAGTTCCAACCATTAATAAACCATAGCATCCCAGACACAATAAAATAGATAGGCAGCTGGCAGAAAAAATAACAAGAGGATAAGGTAAGCCTAACCTCATAATAAAAATGAAAAACCCTACATTTTTTTTATTCTTTTAAATTTTTTTTTGAGATCGTTGGAAATTCCGCCGCCAAATCACCCCTTCCGAGCTTAAGCGGAGTAGGTAAAACCTCCAGCTGTCATATGCTCTTACAAGAAACGAACTCCCTGAATTCGAACCCAGGACCTCAAGGTGAGATCCTAAACCCTACATCATCAAGCCACGCTTCTTGGGGACATGAAAAACCCTGCATGCAAAAGTACAAATGTACACATCAAATTTTTAGATGTTAATAGGCACATGCACACACATATACAATAAAAAAAAACATAACTTAAAAAATGGAAAACACTCACCGACCACATATGGCTACGTGGGATGACAGATGTCTCCAAGAGACCAATCCAGAGGGAAGTTATGGCCACCAACAAAGTCAAGATCTTCATAACTGTTAGGGTTGGTACTCGGAGTGCTAATTCGGATCGTATTTATGTCTGATTCATGAATACGAACAATGTATTTTTCCATAATATTATTTATTTAATGGTAGCACCTCTTGTCTTTTATATACATATTCGATCTAATTACGATTAGATATCTACTTATGATTATATTGAAACTAAATCTGATTTAGTGATACATGTATATTAGACAAAGACCCTAGGATTTATAATGTAGTGCGCAGTTACCTACATGTCTATACGAGTCTCTCGAGACTTATGGTTCATTGGGATAAGTCTCGAGAGACTCGTATAGACATGTAGGTGTTTATTTGATAAACATTGAACGACTCATTTAAGATTTTCTAATAGATGGTACACCAACGTCAATAAGAATCTTCTCGTTGAGCGAGCATAGTGGTCATTCGACTTGAGATATCACGGTGGATATATGAGTTATCCTCCACACTTTGATGACAGTCACATCACCGATCTATTTAGATTAGACCTCCGCCTGTTCATTGGGTGTGGACTGATGTTCATGATATCGAGTGCATATCAAGATAGAATATGTCAGTCCTGTGTACAGGGCATAGGTATCCTACACGTGTTTGCGATCTAATAAATCCATGGTCGTGGTATAACTTCGGAAGCGAGTTCCGAGTGTTATTTAGAGATCGTAAATTTTAAAGTCGACTATATTATACCATAAGGATTTGACATTCTTATCTATATCCCAGGTATAATATGGATAGCCTATGACATAGGGATTATACGTATGCAATGACCTCGACTTGCATAGTTTAGCGAGATTATTCATGGTCGTCATAATTCATGAGTGGGTGAATTATGGATATGAAATTGAATTTCGTGACAGATAAACCTAAACTTAGAGAGTCTCACAATATGAAGTGTACTCATTGAGCACTTGGGCAACGCGTTATGAATAATATAGATTATTCATAACACTTTACCGAATTAAATGAGTTAATTCGAATCGTTTAAATGGTTAAACGAAAATACATGTATTATGGGCATTTCAGTCAATTAATAATTAATGTGTATTTATATTTGATACAAAATTTGATTTGATACATATTAATTATTTGTCAAATGAGACTTTGATACATGCCATTAACATAAGTATTTGTTATTTAATGTAAATAAAAATACATATATAATAATAATCGCATTAATTAATTATTTAGATGTTTAAATGTTAAATATCTAGATAATTAAATTATATCATTATTACATAAATTTTATGCAATATATTTGATTATTATTAGTTACATGTGTCATCGTTTTATTAAGCTTAAAGTTTACAAATTGGATTTTTTAACTTAAAGGTTATTATTATTTAATTAGATTAAAAAATGACCAAATTGCCATTCTTTCTCACCCTAAGTCGGTTTTGGCCTTGTATTTAAAGTTGAAAATTTTATTTTCTTCATTCATTCACCTCCATAGCCGAATCTAATCTCCATAAAAACTCCCAAAATTTTCTTGAAGAATCAAAGAAGAAAGTGAAGAAAATCAAGAAAAAATTTAAGGAATTTAGGAAATTTGGAGGTAATATTCATAACTCTTAAACTTAGAAAACTTTTTTCTTGTTCTTGAATATCTAGAATAGTTCTAGGGTTTCTTCATTTCTTATATTTTGGGGCTTTTTGATTTGGATGATGGATTTGGAGGCTAGATGCATGTGTGAAGTTAGATTGGATAATATTATTGTAATATTAGTTCAATTTTGTCATTTGATGACTTGTTGCCATTTTAGAGTGTTATGACCACTCTTGTAACTCCTAGAATTGTTCTTGAGTTCTTCATTTGTGGTGACTTTGGTTGGTGTAACAATTAATATGATTAATGTTGAGAAAATTGGATTTAAAGCATGAAAAATGATATTTTTGGTTACCAAATCAGATCTGAAATTTCTGTGATTTTGGTGATGAAAAGTATGTTATATAAATGTATTGGATGTGTTTTGGGTATTTGAATAATTTCCGGAAATTGTTTCGGAGTTGAAATATGTGAAAATGGCGAAAAACGGTGTTACCGGGTGACTTTTGAGCCAACCGGGTGACGGCTGCCCAAACAGTGAATTGGTCACTGTTCAGGCAGCCCATGAACGTAGCACTGTTGGGGTTGACCTGCGCAGCCCTCATGTGCATTGGGTGGTCGGTTCGGTCAAAAATACATTTTATGTCATTTTACGAAAAAAAATGTTTTCGTTAAAGTTTCACGATGCTTCTTAAATATTTATGTCGTTATTTGATATTGAATAAATATGTTTAGGTGAAATATGAATAAATTATTCATATTGGATATTGAATAATTTATTCGGTAATTTAAAAAGTTTTAAAATTACGATTTCACCCGAACCGCAAGCTTCCGCTGTGCCCGCGCCAAAACCCCAACAATAACATGCTTCATCGACTTTGAAATGCAAAAATGTTCTGGAATCCTGATTATGTTTGAAATTTAACTTATTTATAAGATTCAGATAAGTGAGACCTGATAGTTGAGCTGTTAATAACGGTGTTAGCCTTGTACTTGCACTCAATGTTGGTAAAGTTGCATAAAAGCTATAGAGGGCAATGGCGTGTTTCAAAGTCTCAAGCACCAACAGTAACCCTAATGCATGAATGTGCACCAATGCATCTCATTTTAAACTATTCTGAAACCCATATCATACTGAGAATACAAGCACATAGAATGAGATCGGCTTTCCGAAAAATAGACCAGTAATGATGAATGACTTCCACAAAATAAAATCACGGAGACCATAAATGTTGTCACACTTTAAAGTCTAACTATCGGAATTTAGAGTGAGCCTCAAACAATGAAACACATTCGATAACATATCTATATAATTTCACAGTATAAAATGATAGTTGTCTTATCAGTCAAAGAACTCTATCACTGGATAAACAAAATTACACAGGGATGGAAATCATATGAATAAATAAAATAATAACATAGGTACAACAAATATGAAAAGATAGAGCAATCAATTATCGTAAGCTTCCATCAGATTGATAGATCATATTATATTTCATTATTCATTAATTGATTCAGCTACGGCAAAAAAGAATATACAAAATATTAAGTAAAATGGGCGGTAAATAGTAATATATTTTCCGCTCATCACAGTGCCACCAACCTGTCTCTGAAATCCGGGTCTAGGGGCCTCGCTATCCCACTAGCCCAATACCCAAGATCTAGGGGCATCTGTCATCCCTAGTCATGTATCTCGTGTGCACACATACCGAATTGGTTACCGTTAATTAGTTACCGATATCTGTCAATTCCATATCTGAATCAAGTTACATATGAGGTGGGTTTTTGCCCCATGCCTCCAAAATCAGACCTTTGAAATCATTTCAAGTCAATCACGAACTTTCATCACTCGGAAAAGACTTTAGCCTATACCATCTCAACCTATATACCGCTAAATCGTATACATTAATCAATAACAAACTTGTCCCAATGACGCACATCTACGCGTACTATTACAAATTCTAAAGTCATAACTTATTTCATTTACCAATCCTTTATACCCAAACCATACATATCTAATCATGTCATATATATACATACAAATACAATCCTATATATATATATATATATATAAAGTTCTCATCGCATGGGTTACTTACCTGACTTCGCTAGCACTTCAAGTCCTAGTCACATCTGTCAAAACAAATGGCGAAAATATCGTCAGAATTGCAATTTACGGTATTCTCGACTAAACTACGATAAAATCCTGGATCTTTCCGGAACAACCAAATCAAGTCTGATCTTAATATTTTTAGTTCCAGTGATCTTATAACATCATTATAGACTAACCCAATTGATCAGTTACCTTAAATTCTCGGTTTACGTATTTTTGGAAGGTCTTCCGAAAAGTTTCTGTAAACGCTACGAAAGGGTCCCGGACCCTTCGAACCTACCCGAATTTATCTAAACACTGTCTTATCATCACAGATAACTCATATCCATCATTATGATCAAAACCATTAATACACAAAAAACCAACGTTTACCAAAAACTTTCATAATCTATCAGATCACTCTAATTCGTTCTGTTTTCACTCGGATTCTACCAAATTCACATATCCAATATATTAATACTCAAACAATTAATTTTATATCATTACGCAACTCTAAAAAACCATTGGATACATCCGAATATTTAGCGGAAAACTTGAAATTTACGGATTTTTACGAGAGCTCTTACCGAGATTTCGTGGCCATATACGAACTCCAAACGATCCCATGAACGCGCTGGAATCGATGAAATTTCGATCAGAGTTATTATTCACCATGGGTCACTATTCATTAGAATCTCCCTTCCTCGTTTTGCGTGTAACCGAACACGGATTGGAAAAATCATCATCGTTATCTTATAGTACTCTCTGAGGACTTCGATTTGGCGGGTGCCTCGAGTCGTGAAACGAAATGAGGAGCCGAGATCGAATTTCTGGAAAGCTTATCCGAGTCTACAATAGGCTCCATAAGCCATTATATCAAACTATGATCTGAACAGAATACAAACTCTATGGCCATTCTAGAATGAACTCTTCAAACAAAGAAATCACAACAGATCTCTCATTCGAAGAAATCACTCAAGAACGCCATTTTTCATTCTTTAGCCAAAACCACGATTTAATATCAACATTAACCAACAAATCCTTAATTGTCCAATCAGTGCGACAAGAGACAAGCTTCCTCAGAATCTACAATAGACTACTGAGTATAACCCACTCACTGTCATACTATAAAGGTCAAACCTTTATCAAGCTCACTTTGCTTTTGCTGCACAAACAATTTGCACATCTTATGAACTATTCATAATGAAAGCATAATCAAGTTCAAAACTTGATTGTAGTAAGCCATGAACAATCTTAAATGTATGGTTCAATGTTAAGTTCCGGAAATGATATCAAATATCGCTCCCACTATAAGTAATATGATGATTTTCTTCAATAAGAAAACAACAGAATCATTAAGTATCAAATACTTTGTAAATGATTATGACATCCTATTAAACATATACGGAAGATGTCTAAGGGTCTTTTCATCTTATTAATTATGTAGTTCTATTACGGTTTATCATTCTCACATTTGACTTCAATAAGTCAAATATTTTCTACAATCGTCAACATCCAATGTTAACCACCAAGTAACAAAACAATTTTATTACTCGGGATCGTAGAAAAGATATTCTATCAAATAGAATACAATATTCCATTAAATATAATAAATGATAAATCTATCACTCGTACCTCCGAGGTACAAGTACTTTCAATTATATAACTATTATATAAAAGAAAGATTCAAATCTCAAACTTTTCAAGATTCGAATTTTCTACTATACATATCATATATGTAACTGTAGAAATAAATGGAACCTAAATTAAAGAGACAAAATAGCGTTACTGGAGCATAACCCCAAAAGCATTGAAAACCAATTCGGTAACTCTCAATATCAATGAATCAAATCATATAAGATTCGATAACTCCCACTGACCAATTCTATCATAATGGAATCGCGGAAGTTTAATATTGAGTAAGAATCTTATTCATTAAATAACTTTAGAACTAATTGCCATAAATTCATGCGTTTGATCATATCAAACATCTTCGAACATTTCAAAGACTCACAATGAATTTTATAGTTTTCAACATTTCAAATAGAATATCTTTAAACCATTCAAAATATTTTATTCGCGTTTCATAAGAAACATATTGAAAGTTCTTGAACAATTCAAGACATTCAACATGTTCTCTATTAGAAACACGTAACTAAGTCATGACAATTCATTAACCAAGTTACGGAGTAGAGAAAACTATTTAAGGCAATTTCCTATTCATTAAACTACACACATCCAATGTATTAGTTTAATAAATCGGTGGTCCAATGACGATCATTGGTTAAATGAGATTTAATCACATCCTGAATACAATATTCATTAAATGGATAAGGATATGTGGTGTGAACTCGTATCAGATCATCCTTTACCATATGGAACAAACATCTAATACTTTTATGATAAAATCTCATAAAACACAGTTATAAGTTATTTATGTCAACGGAATATTTTCTTAATGTTCATCTTTCATCAATGACACTACTAGTCATATTAAAATATGTAACAACTATTTATACAGAACAAGTAACTATCCAATAGTCACAAGTTCTCATATCAAATATCAAAACAGTCATTAAATATTATTTTAATTAATTAGACGGAGATCCGGTATCCAATACCTATAGCTGTCGTATTATGAGAATCGAAATTCTCTATACACAACTATACGCATCTCCTTTCTTGAGCTTTATAATTTGCGTTCAATTATTCACAACAATTGTAAATGATTGATTAGCAAATTGTGTCAGACACGCGACTTCTAAAAGTCACTAAAAGCCCAGAAATGTCATTAAAAGATAAACAAACACTTAAGGGGTTTTCTTAATGCCAGTCAAGAATCTCGAGACATGAACTGATTCGTGTCAATTCTTACTGCATAAGAAACAGTTCTAACTAGACTATTATATCCTAAACCAGATATCTATTTAGATTACCTAATCGTCACTTAGAAACTAAGTCACAAACCATCTTGATTTTCAAGAAAATCGGAACAACAGTTCCCGATGGTTTCACTAATCTAACAATATCTAAATCTACTGTCTTTCTAGAACCAATTCTAGAACTACGCAACCATAAGTAAAGTCAGAAAACCTATATATTCAATTAATATACTATGCATTGGATTAGAAATGTAAATCTATAACCAATATAAAATAAAGGAAAACTAAAACAGTAAATTCCAAAATATTACACACTGCTTAAGTTATGGATTTTAAACTCAGCAGTGTCTCCCACTACTTTACGTAATACCGTAATCCCCAATGGACAACATAAATTCAATAATCAAATCGAATCCATAGTGAGAGTAGGATCCCATGAATATATTTCGACTCACAGCTTTGGCACGATCTCGCCTACGTATATTCACTAGGTAGACAACTCATTGTCAATCACTCACCAGTTACTCATGATTTTGGTCCTGACCGTTTCTCGCTGTGACAACTTTGGCACGTTCATGGGGAGACGTATCAAGGCTACACTTGTCAATGACAAACTCAAGCTACCAGTGTAGTCCTGACAGCTTTGGCACGTTCAGGATTTCCACTTTCACTTGAATTTATCCAGTATCAATATACAACCGGTATGGATAATATGTTGGGGTTGGTACTCAGAGCGCCAATCCCGGTTGTATTTCTTTATGAATACTTCTGTAAAACGTTATTATTATGAATAATATATGCAGTTTCTATAATATAATGTATCTTTTAATATGGTAAAGACGTAATGACCTTAGAATGACTAGTCATAGTACTGTTGCAAAAGCGTCGCAACTGACATTGAGTTGTATCATGACGTTGTCATTCTCAGACAGTTCCTGGTCAAGGTTTACACTACTTGGTCAGTAAAGTAAACCCATTGAGACCGGTACATGTCGTATACTGGAATATATGATTCCAATGGTTTCTCAATCAACCATAAGTCTTGGAGACTGGTATAGACGTGTAGGGTTTATAGAGGATAAACACTGAACGACTCACCGAAGATTCTTAATGGATGGTTCACCAACATCAATAAGAATCTTATCGGGTTGAGTAGCACTTGTGATTCTTCGACTTGAGACCCACTGTGGGCGCATGAGACATCTTCCACACTTAGATGGCAGTCACAGTCCCCCGATCTTTAGATCAGACCTCCGCATGTTCGTTAGGTGTGGATAGATCCTCAGGGTGTCCTATGTGTATCGAGATAGGATCCGTCAGTTTTGTGTATAAGAGCATAGGTAGTCCATATGATTAGCAATCGGATAAAAAACCATGGGCCTGTGTTACAATTTAGAAGTTAGTTCTAAATGTTCTTTTTGAGATTGCTAATAGAATAGTCGACTGGATAATCCCTATAGAGATTTGACGTTTACATCTATATCTCTGGGATTTATCCGGATACCTGTGACGGAGGAATTATACATTTGCCATGACCTCGACCTGTATGATTCAGCGAGATTATCCGTGATCGTCATAATTTACGGGTGGAATAAATTATGGACACGAAATTGGATTTCGTGACGGATATGCCTGAATCTAGAGAGTCTCACTAATGAAATATACTCGTAGAGCACTAGAGTAACTTTTATGAATAATATTGATTATTTATAAATTCGTTTAAAGGTTAAACGCAAAATACATGTCTAGGGACCCGATAGTCGTTTCGTTAATTCTTATGTATTTGCATTTAATGTTATATTAATTCAAATACACATTAATTAATTGTCAAATTGAGATATTGACTAATATTATAAAAATATATATATATATATATTTGATATTTATTGTAAATATAATACATATATTTAAATATTTGTATTTAATTCATTAATTAATTATTAATTGTTAAATTATTAAATTAATTAAAATATAAATATCTTAAAGTTACAATATTTATTTAATGACTTGAGTTGCCTTTGTTGACTTGTTATAAAGTTATTAAAGTTGTAATGATTAAATATAACAAGTTGATAAAGCTAATTAAATGAAATAAAAATTGAGAAAAATATCTAGATATTTTCTACACAAAATTTGGCCAAGGCCATATTTTTGTTGAGTATATATTGTTTGTTTCATTTTTATGGTTTGATAAGTTTAAAACATACAAAAAGAAACACAAAAGAGTTGAGAGCAAGTTTGAAGGCCAAAGAGAAAAAGCCTTGGAAAATCTAGCTTTTGTAAGTTTTTTCTTTAAACCTTCAACATGGAAATTGTTTCTAAGTACCTTAGTACCATTTTGTGATGCTTTGATGTTCTTTCTACTCTTAAAGTTTGTGTTTTTTGTTTGAGAACTTGGATGAAAGTTTTTATGCATGTTAAAGGCCTTGAAATGGTTTCATAGGTTTGCTTATGATTCTTTAGAAATCAAAGTTGCTAATCTAGAGTTGTTGACCACTCTTAAATGACCTAGATTTGTTCTATATTTGTTTCATTGTGGTGAGGCTTGATTGTAATGAAAGAAAATGATTGAAACATTGGATTTTGTTAATTGGTTTAATTTGTCCAATTTGGTGAAATTGAAAAATTAGGGTTAAGACCACTTCCAAATTTGGGGTTTTTCATTTATGTTGTGTATTTGGATATGTATATGATACATATAAAATCTTATGTTGATTGGATGTGTTTTGAACATGTAAAGTGCAAAATGCACACTTTGTAATTTTGGTGAGGCTCTCGGCCTTATGGCATAATTTTGGGGTTTTTGTTGCAAATTGTATTGACATTTGGGACATGTTAATTCATCTTAGAAATGATTAGAATCATTCAAAATTATTTTGAACAATTTCGGACTAAATGAACAAAATGCTAAGTATATGGGTAATTCGGTAAGTACATAAAAATTGATTTCTTGTGTAATATTTCATAATTTGATAATTAGACAATTAAATAAATAAGTTTATTTAATTGATCCGAGAAAAAGTTTTGAAATCGAAAAATTTTGATTTTCCACTATTCCGCTGCGTTACCGGATTTCCGCAATAAAACCCCTTCAAAATGGTATCGAGCGAGTCTGATTCTAGGCCCCCTAATATGATTAGCCCTTTAATTCAATGTTTAATCATGTTTTCTTAACTTTATACATGCATGTTTTAATCTAATTTGATTAGATTTAGGGTGTATGACACTTAGCGAAAAATCCCTAATTAATAAGGTTAAATGTAATTATGTATTTGATGCATGTTATGTGGTCCGTCTTGTCAATACGATTATAAATATTTCTCTGTGACTACATCTGAGACCGTGCCTCTGCTGTGAGGGTGTAGCCGATAGAGATTTATTTATACCAGATGTATATCATATACTAGATAAATTCAACGCGAAAGCGGGATCCTGAACGTGCCCTAACTGTCAGGGTTACGCAAGTAACTTGAGTTTATCATTGACGAGTTTAACCTTGGTACGTCTCCTTGTGGGTCTGCCTTAGCAGCGACAATGAGAAACGACCAGGACCGGAAACCCAGGAGTCACTTGTGAGTGATTGACAAATGAGTTGTCTACCTGATGAATATACGTAGGCGAGACCGTGCCTCTACTGTGAGCAGAAATATATTCACGGGATCCACTTTTCACTATTTATATTTAATTTAATTATTAAATCTTTTTATTCTGTTTGGGGATTACAATATTGCATGATTTAGTGGGAGGGGCATTTTTAGATTAAAAATCATGATCTAGTTTATGCTTTTGATATTATATGAAACTGCTTAAATTTTCTGCTAACCGTTTTTCGTGATCTATATGATAGATTTGCGATGGCGACACCATCCACTAATCAATTTTCGCGTATGCTTGATGCGAACAAACTTAAAGGCGCTGATAACTTCGCCGATTGGGATCTGGATTTGAGGATTGTCCTCGATTCCGAGGTTGGGATATGTTCTTGAGGGTCCACTGCCCCTTGCTGTGGCAAGGACGCTACACAACCGGAAGAACGCGAAGTCTTCCAAGCTTGGAAGGATGATGATTTAAGGTTAAATCATACATCTTAAGTTCGCTTTCACCGGGACTCAAGAAACAATATTTGGCATGTCAGATGCTTATACTATGATGACACGATTAAGACAATCGTTTGAGAACCAAGAACAAGTTTTGTTCATAAGGTCGCAATGGAACTGTTCCATGTGCGATTGGATGAGGGGCAAGTTGTTAGCCCCATGTTCTTCAGTTGATCGATTTGATCGATCAACTGAGGCAACATAATCTCATTCTGATGACATTCTCGGTAGGAGTGTCATTCTTGGTTCGCTCCCAGCTTCTTATCGCCAGTTTGTGATGTACTTCAACATAAATAGGATTATCTGCACCTACCAAGAGCTGCATAGGATGTTGCTCACGGCGGAAGAGGACCTCAAGAAGGGAGTACCGACTCGCCCTCCGAGACCTACTTCTCTTTCTGCTTCTTCCCAGGCCTGGCCAAAGGGAAAGAATAAGAAAGGGAAGAAGAAGAAGGGTCTCGGTCCTCAACCACAGGCAAAGATAGCAAAGCCCAAGAGGGCTTCTGAAGACAAGTGCCATCACTGCAGTAAGGTCGGGCACTGGAAAAGGAACTGTCCTGACTACATTGCCCAGCTAAAGAGGGAGAGAGCATCTACATCAGGTACATTTATTTTTCCAGTTATTGATTTATCTTTTGCTTGTGAAGCCGTTACATCCAACTAGATTTTAGATTCTGCTTGTCTCATTCACATTTGCAATTCGTTGCATGTGCTGAAGGAAAGTAGAAGACTGAAGCCTGGAGAGATGCAGTTGCGATTCGGGAGTGGGACTCTCTGGATGCAGTTGCAGTGAGAGTATGCGAGATCTCATTGCCGAATTAACACTTTTGTTAAATGACTGTCATTTTGTACCAGATGTGTAGCTAATATTATATCACTTTTTGTTTTGGATACATAAGGCTTCGTATAAATATTAAGAACTGTTATTTGTATTTATATGATAAATAATATTCAGATCCTTTGTTTGTCCAAACCAGCATGGTGATTATACATTGCAAACTTCAAAAGATATTTTAAATACTGGAGTTAATAAACGTAGTTTACTTGTTAATAATACTGAACTTTGGCACATGCGACTAGGTCATATAAGCGTTAAACGTCTTACCCAATTGGTTAGGAATGGTTTGATACCAGATCTCACCATTGAATCCTATCCAACTTGTGAATCGTGTATTCAGGGCATAAGATGACCAAGCCCCATTTTCTGGTGTTTGACACCGCGCCACTAACTTACTGGAACTCGTACATTCTGATGTATGTGGTCCACTAAGTCAGACTGCTCACAGTGGTTATTCGTACTTTGTTACCTTTACCGATGATCTGTCACGGTACGGTTATGTCTATTTGATGCGACATAAATCGAAAACCTTTGAAAAGTTCAAAGAGTTCCAAATGAAGTAGAAAAACAAACTGGTCAATATATTAAATGCCTTCGATCCGATCGAGGCGGCGAATATATTAGTAGTGAGTTCATGGATTATATGAAGGAGAATGGATTCTCGCTCAATATACTCCTCCAGGTACTCCACAACACAATGGAGTGTCTGAGAGGAGCAATCGGACTTTATTGGATATGGTCCGATCGATGTGAGTTTCACAGATTTGCCCTATTATTTATGGGGCTACTCTCTTTTAACAGCTGCACATCTTTTGAATGAGATTCCTTCAAAAGCTGTTCCTACGACACCGTATGAGATATGGTTCGGTAGGAGACCAAATCTTAGTTACATTAAGGTTTGGGGTTGTCCTGCTTATGTCAGGGTGACTCAGTAAGATAAGCTTTCACCTCGAGGGAAAAAGTTTAGGTTTGTCGGATATCCTTCGAATACAAGGGGATATATGTTCTATGATACCGAGCATCGAAATGTGTTCATAGCTCGCTTCGCAAAATTTCTAGAAGTAGAATTTTTGTCAGAAGGTGGTAATCATAGACAGGTTGAACTTGATGAAGTCGAACCTGAAAACGACGAACCAACGAAGGAACCTGAAGTTCAAGTAGATGAAGGACCTTCAACACACACACTCCGTAGGTCAGAAATGGTATCTAGACCTCCTGAACGCTTGTATTTGATACAAGAAAATAGTCTAGATATTCTTTTAGTTGAATAGACTGATCCTTTCACCTATAGAGAATCGATGTTGGACATCGACTCCATGAAATGGAAAAGTGCCATGAAATCCGAGTTAGACTCAATGCATGAGAATCAAGTTTGGGACTTGGTTCCGCTTCCCGAAGGAATTATTCCTATCGGTTGTAAATGGGTTTACAAGAGGAAGCGCGGGCCTGACGGTAAGGTTGAAACTTACAAGGCCTGACTGGTAGTAAAGGTTACACGCAGCGAGATGGCGTCGACTACGATGAAACTTTTTCACCAGTAGCAATGGTTAAGTCTATTCGGATTTTGCTTTCTATAGTTGCGTATCATGACTACGAGATTTGGCAAATGGATGTCAAAACGGCTTTTCTGAATGGATTTCTTGATGAAGAAATCTATATGGAACAGCCGGAAGGTTTTGCATACAGCGAAAACTCGGGTATGGTATGTAAGCTTAAGAAGTCCATTTATGGATTTAAATAAGCTTCACGAAGTTGGAATCTTCGATTCGATGAGATTATTAGATCGTCTGGTTTTCTCAAGAATTCGGAAGAATCCTGTGTGTATCAGAAGGCCAGTGGGAGCATGGTCATATTTTTAGTCCTATATGTTGATGACATTCTAATCATTGGGAATGATTTAGGTATGTTACAAAGCGTCAAAGCGTACCTCTGTAAGAATTTCTCCATGAAGGACCTGGGAGAAGCTTCCTATGTTTTAGGGATAAAACTTTATAGAGATAGACAAAGGAGGCTGATTGGGTTATCCCAATCAACGTACATAGATAAGATCTTGGAACGTATAATTTTGGTAACTGTAAGACATCAAATATACCGTTCAGACATGGGATTCATCTTTTAAAAAAGATGAGTCCACAAACAGAAGATGAGAAGGTTAGAATGTCTAACCAACCTTATGCTTCGTGTTTGAGTAGCATAATGTATGTCATGTTATGTACGAGGCCTGATATCAATTTCGCTGTTAGCGTAACTAGTAGATATCAGTCCAATCCAGGTAATGACCATTGGATGGCCATTAAACATATCCTCAAGTATCTTAAAGGTACTAATGATAAGTTAATAATTTATGGAGGAAACGAACTGCAAGTTAACGGGTATACGGATTCCGATTTCCAATCGGATCCCGGTGATAGAAATCTGGATTCGTATTTACCCTTAACGGAGGTGTAGTTTATTGGAAGAGTTCCAAACAGGGATCAACAGCAGATTCCACCACTGAGGCGAATATATATGCAGCGCTTCTGAAGCTGCAAAGGGCTGTGTGGATAAAGAACTTTGTCACATAATTGGGAGTTATCCCAAGTATCGAGAATGCGATTCGTTATACTGTGATAATACTGGAGCCATTGCGCAAGCAAAGGAACCGAGGGTGCATCAGAAGTCGAAGCATGTGGAACGCAAGTACCACATCATTCGAGAGATTGTGTCGCGATGGGATATTGTCGTGTGCAAGGTACCGAGTAAAGATAATGTAGCAGACCCGCTGACGAAGGCCATACCTCCGAAGTTGTTTGATAAACATGGAGTCGATGGGTATTAGATACAATCGTTATTGGCACTAGAGCAAGTGAGAGTTTTTGTTGGGGTTGGTGCTCAGAGCGCCAATTCCCGCGTTGTATTCTTTATGAATACTTCTGTAAAATGTTATTAACTTATTATTATGAATAATATATGCAGTTTCTATAATATAATGTATCTTTTAATATGGTAAAGACGTAATAACCTCAGAATGACTAGTCATGGTACTGTTGCAAAAGCGTCGCAACTGACATTGAGTTGTATCATGACGTTGTCATTCTCAGACAGTTCCTGGTCAAGGTTTACACTACTTGGTCAGTAAAGTAAACTCGTTGAGACCGGTACATGTCGTATACTGGAATATATGATTCCAATGGTTTCTCAATGAACCATAAGTCTTGGAGATTGGTATAGACGTGTAGGTGTTTATAACGGATAAACACTGAACGACTCACCGAAGATTCTTAATGGATGGTTCACCAACATCAATAAGAATCTTATCGGGTTGAGTAGCATTTGTGATTCTTCGACTTGAGATACCACTGTGGGCGCATGAGACATCTTCCACACTTAGATGGCAGTCACGTCACCGATCTATTTAGATCAGACCTCCATCTGTTCGTTGGGTGTGAATAGATCCTTAGGGTGTCCTATGTGTATCGAGATATGATCCGTCAGTTTTGTGTATCAGAGCATAGGTAGTCCATATGATTAGCAATCAGATAAAAACCATGGGCCCGTGTTACAATTTAGAAGTTAGTTCTAAATGTTCTTTTTGAGATTGCTAATAGAATAGTCGGCTGGATAATTCCTATAGATATTTGACGTTTACATCTATATCTCTAGGATTTATCCGGATACCTGTGACGGAGGAATTATACATTTGCCATGACCTCGACCTGTATGATTCAGCGAGATT
>SKCR01052586.1:0-18001 GCA_019454045.1 Zanthoxylum bungeanum | reverse complement strand
TAGCTGAAGACGAAAAATTTAGCGCTAGCAGGGAGGCAACCCATGCAATTTGTTGTAATTTGTTTTCATATTTTGTGTGAACTTTTTAATTTTGTGTGTTATTTTTGTAGGGAAAGGCACAAACGAAGCATTTTAAGATAGAAGGAATTGTGTTTGGCAATCAAAGATGAGAAACAATTCATTAGCGATGGTTGAATAAGGAATGAAATCTTGAGACACATCCTAATGAATTTATACTAAGCGAGTGGCGTATTGCGTACACAATTCCGTTGCCGTAATTATTGCTTTGATTCGCTTTTCTATTGTAATTATCTTTATTTTCGTAGACAGGATCCAGACTTTTTGACCTTTCACGATCTCTTTTTGGTTTAGCTAACAATCGTCCTTTGGAAGATATTAGTGCTATTATTACTCACCCTTTTTCAGGTACTATAAATTCAGCACGTCATTGCACTTTTGAAGGCGTCCAGAGTTGAAAAAGAAATACAAAAAAAAAATATGGAAGCCACTTCAAGAAGACGAGTTGAAAACATCTGCGTGTTTTGCAGTAGTAGTGTTGGTACTAAGCCACAATACATAGAAGCAGCACAGGAATTGGTTCGAGTCTTAGCTACAAGGAATATGCACTTAATATATGGCGGAGGAAATCTTGGACTTATGGGGATCGTTTCAAAGGCTGTACAGGAAGGAGGCAGTCATGTTTTGGGAATCATCCCAAAACCTTTGGCATAGGCAAATCTTATTGGTTCATCAAACGGAGAGGAACTGATCGTGCAGGTATGTCTGAACGACTGATAGAAAATGATTAACCGTGCTGATGCTTTTATCGCTTTGCCAGGTGGCTTGGGCACATTGGAGGAAATTTTTATAGTTCTATCTTGGGCGAACCTGAACATACACCAAAACCGCTTGGACTGCTTAACGTTGAAGGATTTTATGATTTTCTTTGTGTGTTTCTTGATGATGCTCGGAGAAATGGGTTCGTGTCAAAACCTATGAAAGAACTCCTCTTCACTGCCAGAACTGCTTCGGATCTAATAGACCAACTCATAGCCTATGAACCACAAGTTGACCCTATCATTTCAAAGATAAATTGGTCTGGGGACGATCGTGGTAAGAGGCGTCGGGTTAATCTGGATCTTAACCTTTAATTTCCTGTAGAATTTCTGCTAACCAGGTATTATCTTCTAAACTCTTCTTCTATTGTTTAAGATATTGGGGACAATGTCTCATTTAGGTTTGGGGGAGGGAATTAGTTGATCAGTACCTTGTTTTTTTTTAGTTTGTGTGTTATTTTTATTTTTTAGTCCAAATTTTTTCGAAAAATACAAAAAAATTGAAAATTTTTCAAAAATTACAAAAATATTTTGCATTTTTGTTTTTTTATTTTAACTAAAAGGTGAAATTGGTAAGAAATAGCCGAGTAAGGAGTTTCCACTCTTGAGACGTATTTCAAACCATTTATTTCGAACAATTCATTTTTGTTTATTTCATTTTGAATTATTTAATTTGTGAATTCTCCATAATACTGACTAAAATGAATCTTCATATGCTCATTTGACAGATATTATCAACATGCATAGTAACATACAGACATGAGCTGTAATTGAAAAGCTTGTAATATTCCGTGCTCTAGTTAATTGGAGGAAACATCTATTAATAGTTATGGAATAAAAAAAATCATTTCTGAAAAAAAAAATGAAGTATCTAAGATCCGGGTTATTAAGTCTGTAAGGGTGTTTTAACACCTAGTGCCCTAAAACCAACTGGTTTGGGAGTCATTGGCCAAAGCTCGTTACATGGATCAAAGATACTGCAAAATAATATATCTGAAGTCTGAGTAATTAAGTTCGTAGGGGTGTCTTAACACCTGGTGCCCTAAAGCCAACTGGTTTGGGAGTCACCGACCCAAGATCGCTACATAGACGGAAGGTATTGTATATAAATAAAAAGTCAAAATTCAGAAAAATCAAAGAAAAAATCAGAAAAAATCAAAAATTATTCCATTGCTCCAAAAAGGTGTGAAATCTGATAGAACTTTAGGACAAAAATATTACTCTCTTATCAACTGCACTTATGACTGTTGTGGGCAAAAATGAGTTGATTAATATTTTGTTGGCTGTGTATATGGAGAATGGTAAAAATAAGGAGAGTTTACTTATTCTGTAATTTAGAATGAAACAAAACAACTATTGACTTGGAGTAGAAGTTTCACCTGATTAGTCACTAACATCTTTATTCTCTTTTCGCTTGTCTTTTTGCTTTTGTGTGCATTAGTTTTACTACCTTTTTACTTTTGTAAAATGTTTGTGGGTATCGTTGCTGTAAGCCCTCACGAGACTATAACTCGTCCACTAGGGACACCTAGGGGTTTAAAGGCTTGTTGCATATGCTAAATGCAACCGTGATCCCTACGAAAGTGGCTTAGTTTAATTTTAATTGTTTCTTGTATTTTATTTTGTTGTTTTGCTCGAGGACTAGCAAAATGTTAGGTTTGGGGGTGTGATGAGCGGAAAATATATCAATATTTACCGCCCCTTTTACTTAATATTTTGTTTAGTTTCTCGGGTTGATGAACGTTTTGATATGTTTTATTTTATTTTGCAGATAAAATAATCGGGACTCAATGAAATCATTTAGGACGAAATGTGGATCAAATAAGGGCAATTATTGGACTTGATATATTAATTTTGGAGATTGGAACTTGAAAGGGCGTTTTGACGAAGTGCAGTTTTGGAAATTCCAGTTTTGCGCATCTGTCGTATTTTGGGCATAACGTTTTACTCCGATATCTGATTGAGCTGATTCAAGTTCCAGATTAAAGAAGACTCAAAGATCTACAACTTTGAAAGAGAAATTTTCGAATTCTGATGATTTCATGACCGAAATTGATGAACCATCCAGAAGTGTGTGAGTGTAATTATTAAAAGTCATTATCAATCATTTTCAAAGCAAAATATTAATTAATTAATAATTAATAAAAATTATCAAATCAACACCAAACAAGATAAGCAATTAGTGGAGCAATTATGGATTTGGTGGAGTAATTAGTGGAGAAATTAATAATGTAAATGGTGGAGAAATTGATTGATGATTTGATGGTGGCAAAATTTTGCCTATAAATACCAAGCCATTTCATTTGTAAAATTCATACTTTCTTCTTTGAAATTCTTAATGAATAATAAGAAGATTGTATCTCGTTTGTTTATTTTAGTTTTCAGTAATTAATTTTCAGTTTCGCACTTTCTTTTCTTTACTTTTCAGTTTTTACTTTCCGCAATTTACTTTTACGCACAATACTTTTCTTTCTTTAATTTTTAGTTTTTATTTTTTTCAGTAATGAGGAGGTAATTTCCCCAGCTAGGGTGAAAGGTAATTCTTTTACTGTTACTATTTAGATTAATCTCCCTTAAAAAATATATATTCACTATTTAAAATACTGATTAATAAAGGATACCGCTATATTGGTCGGTTGGCAATTCAATTTAATCTGGTTTAAACCTGACTAATCAAGGATACCGCCAGATTGGTCGGTTGGTAAATTTATTTTGGTACCGCCTTTATGGCTGGATTATGGACAAATATTACTGCCTATATGGCTGGTTGGACTTAATTTGACTTAATCAGGATACCGCCAGATTGGTCGGTTGGTAAAATAATATCACAAGTTTATATATTATTTTATGGGAGATATCTAAATTAGTAGTAGTAAAAGTAATTCCTTTTACCTTAGCATTTTATTTTATTTTACTTTTCAGTTTTACTTTATGTCTTTTACTTTTCAGTATTTTTACTTTATGTCTTTTACTTTTAAGTTGTTACTAGCCCTAGTTATGTGTTAGTTATCTGGGGTTGTGATGAATTCTAATATCACCGGTTTATAAGGGGTTGTTTTATAGTTTGGGTAATTTAAAGGTTTACTTATTAAGTCTTAAGCTTAATGCTTCTTGTTGTCTGATCACCAATAAGATTGATGTGGTAAATCTAAAATGAACTAGACATAGGGATTTTAGGTTTCAGCCTTAGACTTAATAGCCCACGATCTTCCTTGAGGATAGATAACCCTTTAATAGATTTCCTTACAGGATAGGAATATACCTGTCGGGCGGGGGTAGCCATAATTGGAACTTACACTTAATGAATCCAGATAATTTGGTTGACATAGACATATGGTTCAATTGGGTTAAACTGGGTATTTGCGTCTGACCATCGACAGAGGCTTTTGCATAATTTAGTGTTCCAGGTTAGTAAACTGATTTATTACACAAACATAAAATAACCACTTCATTTTTTAAATGATATTAGAATGATTCACAACCCTAGATCTTTGTGTCTTTTGCTATTTTCCTTAGTATTTTCTTTTGTCTTTTTATTTATTTATTTATTGTGCAAAACCACATTCAATCAATCAAACAATCATTCTCTTCTCTATTTAATTAGATATTTGTAAATAAATAGATTCAATAATTAATAACAACAGTAGGAATTAAGTCCTCGTGGGATCGATATTTTTATACTACTTGAACGATACGTGCGCTTGCGTTATACGTGTGTGTTTACGCCGGTCAAGTTTTTGATAAAAGGAATTACTTTTACTAATTACTAACTTAGATATCTCCCTTAGTATAACTTAGATTGAAATTTGTTTTCATATTTTGTGTGAACTTTTTAATTTTGTGTGTTATTTTTCAGGGAAAGCACGAACGGAGCATTTTAAGACAGATGGAATGGTGTTTGGCAATCACAAAGATGAGAGCTAATTCATTAGTGGTGGTTGAGTATGAGGTATAGTTAATAGTACTTGTTTGTATTGTGTTTTTATTTTTTAGTCCAAAATTTTTCGAAAAATAGAAAAAAAAATTGAAAATTTTTCAAAAATTACAAAAATATTTTTTGCGTTTTTGTGTTTTTTTATTTGACTAAAAAGGTGAAATTGGTAAAAGATAGCTGAGTAAGGAGTTTCCACTCCTGATACGTATCTCAAACCTATTTTGAAACAGTTAATTTTGTTTATTTCATTTTAAATTATTTAATTTGTGAATTCTTCATAAAACTGACTAAAATGAATCTTCATATGCTCATTTGACAGGTATTATCAACATGCATAGTAACATACAGACATGAGCTGTAATTGAAAAGCTTGTAATATTTCGTGCTCTAGTTTAATTGGAGGAAACATATATTAATAGTTATGGAATAAAAAAAAAAAAATCATTTCTGATATAAAAAAAAAATAAAGTATTTAAGATCCGGGTTATTAAGTCTGTAAGGGTGTTTTAACACCTAGTGCCCTAAAACCAACTGGTTTGGGAGTCATTGGCCCAAAGCTCGTTACATGGATCAAAGATACTGCAAAATATATATATCTGAAGTCTGAGTAATTAATTCGTAGGGGTGTCTTAACACCTGGTGCCCTAAAGCCAACTGGTTTGGGAGTCACCGACCCAAAGCTCGCTACATAGACGGAAGGTATGTTGTATATAAATAAAAAGTCAAAATTCAGAAAAATCAAAGAAAAAAATCAGAAAAATCAGAAAAATTATTCCATTGCTACAAAAAGGTGTGAATCTGATAGAACTTTAGGACAAAAATATTACTCTCTTATCAACTGCACTTATGACTGTTGTGGGCAAAAATGAGTTGTTTAATATTATGTTGGCTGTGTATATGAAGAATGGTAAAAATAATCGGAGAATTTACTTATTTAGTAATTTAGAAAGAAACAAAACAACTAGAAACTGTAGTAGAAGTTTCACACCTGATTAGTTACTATCTTCTTTATTCTCTTTCTCTTGTCTTTTTGCTTTTGTGTGCATTAGTTTTACTGCCTTTTTACTTTTGTAAAATGTTTGTGGGTATCATTGCTGTAAACCCTCACGAGACTACAACTCGTCCACTAGGGACACCTAGGGGATTAAAGGCTTGTTGCATACGCTAAATGCAACCGTGATCCCTACGAAAGTGGCTTAGTTTAATTTTAATTTTATTTTGTTGTTTTGCTCGAGGACTAGCAAAATGTTAGGTTTGGGGGTGTGATGAGCGGAAAATATATCAATATTTACCGCCCCTTTTACTTAATATTTTGTTTAGTTTCTCGGTTTGATGAATGTTTTGATGTGTTTTAGTTTATTTTGCAGATAAAATAATATCGGGACTCAATGAAATCATTTAGGACGAAATGTGGATCAAATAAGGGCAATTATTGGACTTGATATATTAATTTTGGAGATTGGAAATTTGAAAGGGCGTTTTGACGAAGTGCAGTTTTGGAAATTCCAGTTTTGCGCATCTGTCGTATTTTGGGCATAACATTTTACTCAGATATCGGATTGAGCTTATTCAAGTTCCAGATTAAAGAAGACTCAAAGATCTACAACTTTGAAAGAGAAACTATTTTCTAATTCTGATGATTTCATGACCGAAATTGATGAACCATCCAGAAGTGTGTGGAGTGTAATTATTAAAAGTCATTATCAATCATTTTCAAAGCAAAATATTAATTAATTAATAATTAATAAAAATTATCAAATCAACACCAAACAAGATAAGAAATTATTGGAGCAATTATGGATTTGGTGGAGTAATTAGTGGAGAAATTAATAATGTAATTGGTGGAGAAATTGATTGATGATTTGATGGTGGCAAAATTTTGCCTATAAATACCAACCATTTCATTTGTAAAATATATACTTTCTTCTTTGAAATTCTTAATGAATAAATAAGAAGATTGTATCTAGTTTGTTTATTTTTAGTTTTCAGTAATTAATTTTCAGTTTCGCACTTTCTTTTCTTTACTTTTCAGTTTTTACTTTCCGCAATTTACTTTTACGCACAATACTTTTCTTTCATTAATTTTTAGTTTTTATATTTTTTTTCAGTAATGAGGAGGTAATTTCCTAGCTAGGGTGAAAGGTAATTCTTTTACTGTTACTATTAGATTAATCTCCCTTAAAAATAATATATTCACTATTAAAATACTGATTAATAAAGGATACCGCTATATTGGTCGGTTGGCAATTCAATTTAATCTGGTTTAAACCTGACTAATCAAGGATACCGCCAGATTGGTCGGTTGGTAAATTTATTTTGGTACCGCCTTTATGGCTGGATTATGGACAAATATTACCGCCTATATGGCTGGTTGGACTTAATTTGACTTAATCAGGATACCGCCAGATTGGTCGGTTGGTAAAATAATATCACAATTTATATATTATTTTATGGGAGATATCTAAATTAGTAGTAGTAAAAGTAATTCCTTTTACCTTAGCATTTTATTTTATTTTACTTTTTCAGTTTTACTTTATGTCTTTTACTTTTCAGTATTTTTACTTTATGTCTTTTATTTTTTCAGTTACTAGCCCTACTTATGTGTTGTAACTAAATAGTTATCTGGGGTTGTGATGAATTTCAATATCACCAGTTTATAAGGGTTAGATTATAGTTCGGGTTTGATGAACGTTTTGATATGTTTTATTTTATTTTGCAGATAAAATAATATCGGGACTCAATGAAATCATTTAGGATGAAATGTGGATCAAATAAGGGCAATTATTGGACTTGATATATTAATTTTGGAGATTGGAAATTTGAAAGGGCGTTTTGACGAAGTGCAGTTTTGGAATTTCCAGTTTTGCACATCTGTCGTATGTTGGGCATAACTTTTTACTCAGATATCGGATTGAGCTGATTCAAGTGCCAGATTAAAGAAGACTCAAAGATCTACAACTTTGAAAGAGAAAATATTTTCGAATTCTGAAGATTTCATGACCGAAATTGATGAACCATCCAGAAGTGTGTGGAGTGTAATTATTAAAAGTCATTATCAATCATTTTCAAAGCAAAATATTAATTAATTAATAATTAATAAAAATTATCAAATCAACACCAACAAGATAAGAAATTATTGGAGCAATTATGGATTTGGTGGAGTAATTAGTGGAGAAATTAATAATGGATTTGGTGGAGAAATTTGATGGATGATTGATGGAGGCAAAATTTTGCCTATAAATACCAAGCCATTTCATTTGTAAAATTCATACTTTCTTCTTTGAATCCTTAATGAAAAATAAAAAGATTGTATCTAGTTTGTTTTTTTTAGTTTTCAGTAATTAATTTTCACTTTCGCACTTTCTTTTCTTTACTTTTCAGTTTTACTTTCCGTAATTTACTTTTACGCATAACACTTTCATTTCTTTACTTTTTCAGTTTTTATTTTTCAACCATGAGGAGGTAACTTCCCTCTGCCGAGGTGAAAGGTAATTCTTTTACTGTTACTATCTTAGATTAATCTCCCTTAGACACAACATATTCACTATTCTAAAATTTGACTTAAAAAGGAATACCGCTATATTGGTCGGGTGGGCTATTTAATTTAACTGTTAAAACCTGACTAAGCAAGGATACCGCCAGATTGGTCGGTTGGTAATTTAATTTTGGTTTCGCTTTCTTTATGGCTGGTTTTTCTTTATCGCCTACATGGCAAGTTCATGGACAAATTTTACCGCCTTTATGGCTGGCTGGTCGGACTTAACTTGACTTAATCAGGATACCGCCTATATGGTCGGTTGGTTTTAATCTCACAAGTGATTATGTTATACTAGGGAGATATCTAAGTTAGTAATTAGTAAAAGTAATTCCTTTTTCTTGGCAGTTTATTTTCATTTACTTTCCCGCTTTTACTTTCTCGCCAGTTTTTAGCATTTTATTTTATGTCTTTAAGTTTTCATTAGCCATAGCTATGTATTGTAACTAAGTTAGTATCTAGGGTTGTGATGAATTTCAATATAACCGGTTTATAAGGGGTTAGATTATAGGTTGGGTAATTTAAAGATTTATTTATTGAGTCTTAATCTCAATGCTTTTTATTAACTGGCCATTAATAAAATTGATTAGGTAAACTTAAAATGAACTAGACATAGGGATTTTAAGTTTAAGACCTTAGACTCAATAACCCACGATCTTCCTTGAGATAGATAACCCTTTTAATAGATTTCCTTACAGGATAGGAATATACCTGTCGGGCGGGGGTAGCCATAATTGGAACTTAATCTTAATGAATCTAGGTAATTTGGTTGACATAGACATATGGTTCAATTGGATTATACTAGGTATTTGAAATTGACCATCGGAAGAGGCTTTTACATAAATTAGTGTTCCAGGTTAATAAATCAATATATTACCCAACTTTAGATAACCACTTCATCTTCTAAATAATATTGGAATTAATCACAACCCTGGATAGATTTTATAAATTTGGATTTTTCTCAACCTACTTTTAAGCAATTTTATTTACTTGTTTTAAATTTAGAATCATCGTCATTTCAAATCATTCAATCAAACAACCTGTTAAATACTGGTAATCAGTTGGCCCCATAAATTAATAACAAAAGGTTTTAAGTCCTCGTGGGATCGATACTTTTTATACTACTTGAACGATACGTGCGCTTGCGTTATACGTGTGTGTTTACGCCGGTTAAGTTTTTGGCGCCGTTGCCGGGGACTTATATTTCTTGAGTTATTAATTTTGAAAGTATCAAATTTACTTATATCTAATTTTCTTTCTTTTATTTTTTTAATTTTTTATTTCTTTTGTTTTCAGGTGATTAAAAAATGGAACACTACTGGGAGATTGAAAGATTACGAGCTTTACAAGAAGATACACCCCACATCTGGGAGCAACACAGTCCGGTTTTCTGAGGCCTGTTGTCCAGCCCAACAATTATCACTGGATGCCAGAACCAAGCAATACCACATTTGCTCAACAGAATGCAATGGAGAGATGTGAGATATGTGACGGTAACCACCCAAGTAATTATTGCGAGTACAACTACAATCCAGGGTGGCAGAGCTATCAAAATCCTTCATGGTATGAAGAACCATCATACTTTCCATCTTATCCCCCATCCACCTACTATCTCTCAACAAAAACCAGAACCATCAGAGGAAGAACAATTGATTGATATGCTCAAATTTTTCCAAGAAACGAGACGGAAAGTTGGATACAATGCTTGAAACAAGCCTGAAGCAACTTGAAAGTATTCAGAGACAATCAGAATTCATTCAGAGGATGACAGATCAAATGAGACAATTAACAGAAAACCAGAACTACATAACTCAAGAACCAGTTTCAGATGACACTGATGAAGCCTTCAAGTACCTAGAATCCACAAAGACACTTCAACAGAGGAGGAGGGAGCAGTATCAACAACCAGAGGTATCAGTTCAGGAATCCGAATCGGTAAAGTCTCAATTTGACTTTTATTATTCAGATTCTGACGAAGATGAAGCTGATCTTTTTGTACCAACTGCTCCAACAACGGAGGATCAAACTTTCAATCCTCAAAATGAAGATCTTGGAGCATGTTTTACCATGATATTTGAAGAAGATCTATCTGAACCATCCATTCCAGTCATATCAGAGGATGAAGACCTAATGTCAGAAACATCTTTGCATCATCTGGTTGACAATTTTGAAGCATGTAATTTCACAGATGACCGATGAAGAGCTGAATACAAAAATTTTACAATTCATCTGTGAAGAAAATGTGGAGCAAGAAACAGAGCAAATGAAGGAGCAAATGTCTGACCTTAATAAAGATCCAGAGCATTCAGGAGAAACATCGCTGTTTTGGGGAGTACAAATTAAAGATATCACCAGAAGCTTGACAGAATGGAATTTCCATTCCAAGTCAAGCATCATACGAGACCTCCTGATTTTCTTTCTTTCTTTGCAGGAACCACTGGAGTAACAATGAGCAAAAAGGTGGCACGAGTACTGAATGAGACAAAACTCTTTTTGCCACTTTACCGTTGGAAGAGACCCTTCAAAAGCAACGCTCACGGGATTGTCTTTAATCGGACATCCAAAACGACATTGAAACCTCCTTAACAGATGAATTTCATTCACGTCTAGCTGAAGACGAAAAATTTAGCGCTAGCAGGGAGGCAACCCATGCAATTTGTTGTAATTTGTGTTTCATATTTTGTGTGAACTTTTTAATTTTGTGTGTTATTTTTGTAGGGAAAGGCACAAACGAAGCATTTTAAGACAGAAGGAATTGTGTTTGGCAATCAAAGATGAGAAACAATTCATTAGCGATGGCTGAATAAGGAATGAAATCTTGAGACACATCCAATGAATTTATACTAAGCGAGTGGCGTATTGCGTACACAATTCTGTTGCCGTAATTATTGCTTTGATTCGCCTTTCTATTGTAATTATCTTTATTTTCGTAGACAGGATCCAGACTTTTTGACCTTTCACGATCTCTTTTGTTGTTTAGCTAACAATCGTCCTTTGGAAGATATTAGTGCTATTATTACTCACCATTTTTCAGGTACTATAAATTCAGCCCGTCATTGCACTTTTGAAGGCGTCCAGAGTTGAAAAAGAAATACAAAAAAAAAATATGGAAGCCACTTCAAGAAGACGAGTTGAAAACATCTGTGTGTTTTGCGGTACTAGTGTTGGTACTAAGCCACAATACATAGAAGCAGCACAGGAATTGGGTCGAGTCTTAGCAGCAAGGAATATGCACTTAATATATGGCGGAGGAAATCTTGGACTTATGGGGATCGTTTCAAAGGCTGTACAGGAATGAGGCAGTCATGTTTTGGGAATCATCCCAAAACCTTTGGCAGAGGCAAATCTTATTGGTTCATCAAACGGAGAGGAACTGATCGTGCCAGGTATGTCTGAACGACTGGTAGAAATGATTAACCATGCTGATGCTTTTATCGCTTTGCCAGGTGGCTTGGGCACATTGGAGGAAATTTTTATAGTTCTATCTTGGGCGAACCTGAACATACACCAGAAACCGCTTGGACTGCTTAACGTTGATGAATTTTATGATTTTCTTTGTGTGTTTCTTGATGATGCTCGGAGAAATGGGTTCGTGTCAAAACCTATGAAAGAACTCCTCTTCACTGCCAGAACTGCTTCGGATCTAATAGACCAACTCATAGCCTATGAACCACAAGTTGACCCTATCATTTCAAAGATAAATTGGTCTGGGGACGATCGTGGTAAGAAGCGACGAATAAATCTGGATCTTAACCTTTAATTTTCCTGTAGAATTTCAGCTAACCAGGTATTATTTTCTAAACTCTTCTTTCACTGTTTAAGACATTGGGGACAATGTCTCATTTAGGTTTGGGGTGAGGTATAGTTAATAGTACTTGTTTGTATTGTGTTTTTATTTTTAGTCCAAAATTTTTCGAAAAATACAAAAAAATTGAAATTTTTCAAAAATTACAAAAATATTTTGCATTTTTGTGTTTTTATTTTAACTAAATGGTGAAATTGGTAAGAAATAGCCGAGTAAGGAGTTTCCACCACTCTTGAGACGTATTTCAAACCATTATTTCGAAACAAGTTAATTTTTGTTTATTTCATTTTGAATTATTTAATTTGTGAATTCTCCATAATACTGACTAAAATGAATCTTCATATGCTCATTTGACAGGTATTATCAACATGCATAGTAACATGTAGACATGAGCTGTAATTGAAAAGCTTGTAATATTTCGTGCTCTAGTTTAATTGGAGGAAACATCTATTAATAGTTATGGAATAAAAAAAAAAATCATTTCTGATATAAAAAAAATAAAGTATCTAAGATCCGGGTTATTAAGTCTGTAAGGGTGTTTTAACACCTAGTGCCCTAAAACCAACTGGTTTGGGAGTCATTGGCCCAAAGCTCGTTACATGGATCAAAGATACTGCAAAATATATATATCTGAAGTCTGAGTAATTAAGTTCGTAGGGGTGTCTTAACACCTGGTGCCCTAAAGCCAACTGGTTTGGGAGTCACCGACCCAAAGCTCGCTACATAGACGGAAGGTATTGTATATAAATAAAAAGTCAAAATTCAGAAAAATCAAAAAAAAAAAAAATCAGAAAAATCAGAAAAATTATTCCATTGCTACAAAAAGGTGTGAAATCTGATAGAACTTTAGGACAAAAATATTACTCTCTTATCAACTGCACTTATGACTGTTGTGGGCAAAAATGAGTTGTTTAATATTATGTTGGCTGTGTATATGAAGAATGGTAAAAATAATCGGAGAATTTACTTATTTAGTATTTAGAAAGAAACAAAACAACTAGAAACTTGTAGTAGAAGTTTCACCTGATTAGTTACTATCTTCTTTATTCTCGTTTCTCTTGTCTTTTTGCTTTTGTGTGCATTAGTTTTACTGCCTTTTTACTTTTGTAAAATGTTTGTGGGTATCGTTGCTGTAAACCCTCACGAGACTACAACTCGTCCACTAGGGACACCTAGGGGTTTAAAGGCTTGTTGCATACGCTAAATGCAACCGTGATCCCTACGAAAGTGGCTTAGTTTAATTTTAATTTTATTTTGTTGTTTTGCTCGAGGACTAGCAAAATGTTAGGTTTGGGGGTGTGATGAGCGGAAAATATATCAATATTTACCGCCCCTTTTACTTAATATTTTGTTTAGTTTCTCGGGTTTGATGAACGTTTTGATATGTTTTATTTTATTTTGCAGATAAAATAATATCGGGACTCAATGAAATCATTTAGGATGAAATGTGGATCAAATAAGGGCAATTATTGGACTTGATATATTAATTTTGGAGATTGGAAATTTGAAAGGGCGTTTTGACGAAGTGCAGTTTTGGAAATTCCAGTTTTGCACATCTGTCGTATGTTGGGCATAACTTTTTACTCAGATATCGGATTGAGCTGATTCAAGTGCCAGATTAAAGAAGACTCAAAGATCTACAACTTTGAAAGAGAAAAATTTTCGAATTCTGAAGATTTCATGACCGAAATTGATGAACCATCCAGAAGTGTGTGGAGTGTAATTATTAAAAGTCATTATCAATCATTTTCAAAGCAAAATATTAATTAATTAATAATTAATAAAAATTATCAAATCAACACCAAACAAGATAAGAATTATTGGAGCAATTATGGATTTGGTGGAGTAATTAGTGGAGAAATTAATAATGGATTTGGTGGAGAATTTGATGGATGATTTGATGGTGGCAAAATTTTGCCTATAAATACCAAGCCATTTCATTTGTAAAATTCATACTTTCTTCTTTGAAATCCTTAATGAAAAAATAAAAAGATTGTATCTAGTTTGTTTTTTTTAGTTTTCAGTAATTAATTTTCACTTTCGCACTTTCTTTTCTTTACTTTTCAGTTTTACTTTCCGTAATTTACTTTTACGCATAACACTTTCATTTCTTTACTTTTTCAGTTTTTATTTTTCAACCATGAGGAGGTAACTTCCTCTGCCGAGGTGAAAGGTAATTCTTTTACTGTTACTATCTTAGATTAATCTCCCTTAGACACAACATATTCACTATTCTAAAATTTGACTTAAAAAGGAATACCGCTATATTGGTCGGTGGGCTATTTAATTTAAACTGTTAAACCTGACTAAGCAAGGATACCGCCAGATTGGTCGGTTGGTAATTTAATTTTGGTTCCGCCTTTATGGCTGGTTATTTCTTTATCGCCTACATGGCAAGTTCATGGACAAATTTTACCGCCTTTATGGCTGGTCGGACTTAACTTGACTTAATCAGGATACCGCCTATATGGTCGGTTGGTTTTAATCTCACAAGTGATTATGTTATACTAAAGGAGATATCTAAGTTAGTAATTAGTAAAAGTAATTCCTTTTATCTTGGCAGTTTATTTTCATTTACTTTCCCCCTTTGCTTTTACTTTCTCGCAGTTACTTTTTAGCATTTTTATTTTATGTCTTTTAAGTTTTCATTAGCCATAGCTATGTATTGTAACTAAGTTAGTATCTAGGGTTGTGATGAATTTCAATATAACCGGTTTATAAGGGGTTAGATTATAGGTTGGGTAATTTAAAGATTTATTTATTGAGTCTTAATCTCAATGCTTTTTATTAACTGGCCATTAATAAAATTGATTAGGTAAACTTAAAATGAACTAGACATAGGGATTTTAAGTTTAAGACCTTAGACTCAATAACCCACGATCTTCCTTGAGGATAGATAACCCTTTTAATAGATTTCCTTACAGGATAGGAATATACCTGTCGGGCGGGGGTAGCCATAATTGGAACTTAATCTTAATGAATCTAGGTAATTTGGTTGACATAGACATATGGTTCAATTGGATTATACTAGGTATTTGAAATTGACCATCGGAAGAGGCTTTTACATAAATTAGTGTTCCAGGTTAATAAATCAATATATTACCCAACTTTAAGATAACCACTTCATCTTCTAAATAATATTGGAATTAATCACAACCCTGGATAGATTTTATAAATTTGGATTTTTCTCAACCTACTTTTAAGCAATTTTATTTACTTGTTTTAAATTTAGAATCATCGTCATTTCAAATCATTCAATCAAACAACCTGTTAAATACTGGTAATCAGTTGGCCCCATAAATTAATAACAAAAAGGTTTTAAGTCCTCGTGGGATCGATACTTTTTATACTACTTGAACGATACGTGCGCTTGCGTTATACGTGTGTTTTACGCCGGTCAAGTTTTTTTTTTAAAAGCAAGTAAATAAATTGTCGAAATAGTTTGAAGAAAATTCAATATTAAAAACTATCTAGGGTTGTGATTTCTTCCAATATCATTTTAAAGATGAAGTGGTTATCTTAAAGTTGGGTAATATATTGATTTATTAACCTGGAACACTAAATTATGTGTAAGCCTCTGTCGATGGTCAGACACAAATACCCAGTTTAACCCAATTGAACCATATGTCTATGTCAACCAAATTATCTGGATTCATTAAGTTTAAGTTCCAATTATGGCTACCCCCGCCCAACAGGTATATTCCTATCCTGTAAGGAAATCTATTAAAGGGTTATCTATCCTCAAGGAAGATCGTGGGCTATTGAGTCTAAGGCTGAAACCTAAAATCCCTATGTCTAGTTCATTTTAGATTTACCAGATCAATTTTATTAATGGCCAGTTAATGAAAAGCATTAAGTTTAAGACACAATAAATAAATCTTTATATTACCCAAGCTATAATCTAACCCTTATAAAACGGTGATATTGGATTTCATCACAACCCCAGATAACTAATTTAGTTACCACACATAACTAGGGCTAATAAACTTAAAAGTAAAAGACAAAAATGAAAATGCTTGAAAGTAATTGCGGTAAAGTAAAAGCTGAAAGTAAATTACAATAAAATAAAAAGCTAAGGTAAAAGGAATTACTTTTACTACTACTAATTTAGATATCTCCCATAAAATAATATATAAACTTGTGATATTATTTTACCAACCGACCAATCTGGCGGTATCCTGATTAAGTCAAATTAAGTCCAACCAGCCATATAGGCGGTAATATTTGTCCATAATCCAGCCATAAAGGCGGTACCAAAATAAATTTACCAACCGACCAATCTGGCGGTATCCTTGATTAGTCAGGTTTAAACCAGATTAAATTGAATTGCCAACCGACCAATATAGCGGTATCCTTTATTAATCAGTATTTTAAATAGTGAATATATTATTTTTAAGGGAGATTAATCTAAATAGTAATAGTAAAAGAATTACCTTTCACCCTAGCTTGGGAAATTACCTCCTCATTACTGAAAAGTAAAAACTGAAAAATTAAAGAAAGAAAAGTATTGTGAGTAAAAGTAAATTGCGGAAGTAAAAACTGAAAAGTAAATAAAAGAAAGTGCGAAACTGAAAATTAATTACTGAAAACTAAAAATAAACAAACTAGATACAATCTTCTTATTTATTCATTAAGAATTTCAAGGAAGAAAGTATGAATTTTACAAATGAAATGGCTTGGTATTTATAGGCAAAATTTTGCCACCATCAAATCATCAATCAATTTCTCCACCAATTACATTATTAATTTCTCCACTAATTACTCCACCAAATCCATAATTGCTCCAATAATTTCTTATCTTGTTTGGTGTTGATTTGATAATTTTTATTAATTATTAATTAATTAATATTTTGCTTTGAAATGATTGATAATGACTTTTAATAATTACACTCCACACACTTCTGGATGGTTCATCAATTTCGGTCATGAAATCTTCAGAATTCGAAAATATTTTCTCTTTCAAAGTTGTAGATCTTTGGGTCTTCTTTAATCTGGCACTTGAATTAGCTCAAACCGATATCTGAGTAAAAAGTTATGCCTAACATACGACAGATGTGCAAAACTGGAATTTCCAAAACTGCACTTCGTCAAAACGCCCTTTCAAATTTCCAATCTCCAAAATTAATATATCAAGTCCAATAATTGCCCTTATTTGATCCACATTTCGTCCTAAATGATTTCATTGAGTCCCGATATTATTTTATCTGCAAAATAAACTAAAACACATCAAAACATTCATCAACCCGAGAAACTAAACAAAATATTAAGTAAAAGGGGCGGTAAATATTGATATATTTTCCGCTCATCACACCCCCAAACCTAACATTTTGCTAGTCCTCGAGCAAAACAACAAAATAAAATTAAAATTAAACTAAGCCACTTTCGTAGGGATCACGGTTGCATTTAGCATATGCAACAAGCCTTTAAACCCCTAGGTGTCCCTAGTGGACGAGTTGTAGTCTCGTGAGGGTTTACAGCAATGATACCCACAACATTTTACAAAGTAAAAAGGTAGTAAAACTAATGCACACAAAAGCAAAAAGACAAGCGAAAAGAGAATAAAGATGTTAGTGACTAATCAGGTGAAACTTCTACTCCAAGTTACTAGTTGTTTTGTTTTATTCTAAATTACCGAATAAGTAAATTCTCCGATTATTTTTACCATTCTCCATATACACAGCTAACAAAATATTAATCAACTCATTTTTTCCCACAACAGTCACAAGTGCAATTGATAAGAGAATAATATTTTTGTCCTAAGGTTCTATTAGATTTCACACCTTTTTATAGTAATGGAGTAAATTTTTTTTTTTTTTTTGATTTTTTTGATTTTTTTTTTTTTCTATTTTTTATTTATATACAATATCTTCTGCCTATGTAGCGAGCTTTGG
>SKCR01052585.1:0-17810 GCA_019454045.1 Zanthoxylum bungeanum | reverse complement strand
TTTTATGTTACTGTTTTTTTGTAAAGATTTGGGCTGCTGTTAAGGTGATTTAGGAGGTTGTTTAGGCGTGTTTTAGGGTGTGGTTTTTGTAGTAATTTTCGGTGGTGGGGGGCTGCTGTATAGATGGCTGTTTCGGCTACAGGGGGAGGTGGCTTGTGGTGGTTTCTTTGTTTTCTTGCTTGTGTATGTGTGAAGTGTTTTCTCTTTTTTGCTTGTTTGGTCTTGGGTGTGTAGAGAGGGTCTAGAGAGATTTTGAGAGAGTTTTGGTATGAATTCTATGTGTTATCTCCAGGAGAGGATGGCCTTGGTTAGGGGTTGTTTATATAGAGAATGGCTAGGGTTTACAAGGGAAGGGATTTGTGCATTAAATTAGGATATGATTTAGTTTTAAACAAGGAAATCAAAGGATTGAGGGGGGGACAAAATATTTTACTTTAGGAAGTTGTAATATTTAATTTGTGTTGGTTTAGGAATACAAATATTTTATATTGGTAAGTATCTTATTAGATTAGGAAGTCAAATATATGATTGGCTTTAATTGGTTATGATTGATTTTAATTTAGTATGTGATTTGTTTAATTTAGGCATGATTTTAGTTTAAGTTGGTAATTGTTTATTTTAATTGGTAAATGATTTAAATGTTTTATTTAATGTTTAATATTTAATTTAATATTTAATTATTTAATTTGTGATGTGTTTTATGGGCTTTGGGGGGTTAATTGGGCTGGGTGTGAGGCTAGCAGCAAAACCAGAATTACCGACACCGTTCGAACGCTCCATCGAACGCTACACGAACGCCCGCAATCTGTTTCCCGTTCGAACGAAGTAACGAACGCGGCACCAACGAAGACAGTGAGCTTGCTTATTCTGAATTCCCCCTTCCGATATCCGTTTCCCGCGGCATCCGTGACTCAAAAGGTAGCTGTCTCCAAATAAGACTCCTCATCGGGTTTCACATGCGTAAAAATGTAGTGCCTACACTACCCCTAGGATTTAAGCGTTCCGATCAGACCTTGGTCTGCAGGTTACGAAAAGCTGGCTTTTGGGTTGAGTTAGGCCCACGAATTTTAACATTGTATCAGAGCCACACTCATGCACGGGTGGGCCCACACTACCTGTCCACGTGACATGAACCAGACAAAAGACCGGTTTGCACGTGAGGGGGAGTGTTGAGGAAAATATCTCACATCGGCTGATATAAAACAATTAAACTCAAAATATAAACATTGGGCAATCCTCAACTCTCAAGCTGACTTTTGGGTTGAGTTATGCCCATGAATTTCAATAATTTGTCACCACCACATCACATCTTTCTTATGTAAAATTCATAGTGATATTACGTTCTTTGTAACATACAATTTTCATGCTTTGTTTAATTTCGGATCGGATAATTTGACGATGATATTTTCAATATTTAAAAATAAATAAATAACTTCCCAACAATAACACTTTGACACGTGTATCATAGACATTATAGCGGTAAATCACTATATCTTCAGACCACTTTCCTCCGGCCGAAAACTCTATTGGCTCCGAAGCTCACCTCCAGAAATCAAATAATGTTAATTGCATATAAATTTAATGATAATTTACTTATCTTACATACAATTAATCATATTGAATTGATATTTGTTTTTACATGTCATTAATTAATACACTAAAGATATAATCACATGTCATAATTAAATTCAATACACTATTATTATGATATAACAAATCCTTTTTTTTCCCATATAAAAGGTAATATCAAAGACGTAATTAGCATTATTTTTAAAATCGGATCGACCGATTAAACTTGTCCAATCAAAAACTGACCGTGAGTTTAATCTGATTGAACCTTAAAAATTGGTGAATAAAAAATTAGTAAAAATCAATGAAACCCGTTAACCGGCTTAACCGGTTCTTAATCCAAAAATAAAAATAAAAATTAAACCAAACAATAAAAATAAAAAATTTTTAATTTTTAATTAATTAAAATTATTTATGATATTAGTTTCTGTCCATTCAACCAATCAAACAAATAACATATTGAATCTTTTAAATTGAAGCTGCTCCGTAATCATATCATCAATTAGATCAGTTCACGTCTTCTCCAAAACAAACGGAGATTTGCCACATCATTTTTTTAGAATACATTTTTTTTTGTTATTCTAACTTTAATAAAATTAATAAGTCTCTCAAGAGTATGGTTTGATGGTACATGGTTTATGATTTGACTTTTAGGTCTTGGATTTGAATCCAATGATACGTTTTTTATAAAATATTGGGATACCGATGATTTTACTTTCTCAGCTTAAATCTAAATCGAGAAGTTTGATATTGTGATTTCAAACGTTTAAAAAAAAAAAAAATTATGTATTGAATCAGAGGCTTCTGCTCCAACAATATGCATCCGTATAATTTCATCAAGTTATTCAACAAAACTACTGCTATAAAATATAAACAGGAGTTACCCAATTAAACAAATTTATTGATACTCTGATAAATACAATGAAAAGTATTAATAATAATAATAATAATGAAGGGAACATGTCATGATCAGCATGAAAGGAGTTTTATGCATATGCACAATATCACTATCACACAAGGCCATATACTCTTTTTTTTTTTTTTTTTTTTGGAAACGATGGAATCCCCGCCACCAAATCACCCATTTTGAGCCGCGGCGCAGGTAAAACCACCGGCTGTCCCAGGTTCTTACAAGAAGTGCACCCCTGGATTCGAACCCAGAATCTCAAAGTGAAATCCTAGACCCTACACCACCAAGCCACACCCGGGACTACAAGGCCATATACTTGGCCAAAGAAAATCAAAAATAACTTTTTCAAGATGGGATTTAATTATTAAAACCAGCAAAAACACAAAACCAAATAAGGGAATTAATTAATCAAACCTAATTAAATGAAAAGTCATGATAATGCATCAAACTCACTGCAACTGAATCTTTGGCCAACACCAAGCTGCATCCTTCACTATAAACCCTTCTTAAAGGAAATGACAGATTTTTGCATTTTGGCAATCCAATGTTCTTGGATTTGTTGAACTTACTATGAAGAGCACAGCCACAATCCCGATGATATGGCCGGCGTTCGATGTCCACGTCACCACCGGAGAGGCAACCTTCGTAGACCCACTGGAATAAACCATCGGCGGCTGCGGCCATCTTCCGATCACTACTTAATTTGTTGTCAGAGCTTTAGCTGAGACTTTTTTGGTCGTGTGATTCAACTTTTGTCAAGTGATTATATATATATAATATATATATATATATATATATATAATATATATATATATATATATAGATTGTTGGGCAAAAGCTAGCTTAATTAATTAGCTGGCCTTACCGTTGTTAGATAAGAGCCGTGTCTTGTGCATAGTCGAGTCTCTGTGTCACGTTATGGTTTTGTGGATCTTTATTTTAATTTTGTTCAACTAACTAAGATGTTTTTTAAAATAATAATAATAATAACCTTTTTTTTTTTGGAAACCCCATCGGCAAATCGTCCGGGACTTAAGTTTAAGCGGAGCAAGTAAAATCACCGGCTGTCTCAAACTCTTATAAATAAATACACCTCTTGTACTTGAACTTTTGATCTGACAACTAAATTCTAAATTTTTTGCCACCAAACCACACCCCTCCATTTGGATAGATAGTTAGCATAAAATTGTAATTAAAAAAAATATAATTGAAATATTAATAAATTTGTAATGTAATATTTGGAAAAAAAATCAGCTTTAATATTAAAGTAGATGAAAATTAATTTGATGAGAAATAGTGAAAATAATAAATTAATAACTGACCCAAAAAAGAAAATTGAACTATGAGATAAAGGATCAATATGGTATTGAAGGTTAAGGACGTGAATTTGGTGCGTATTGAGGTCATGATGATATGAATTTCATAAATTAAATATAGGGAGACTGAAAATTTTGATTGAGACATAAGAATAAGGGAAATTTATAAAATTAATCCAAAAAAGATATTCATTTATTAAAATGAGCCATAATATTTCTCATTTTTATTTTCAACTACGGTCTCCGAAATATATTTCGAAGAATCTAGATTTTTTAAAGTACATATTGAAATTGGTTTAAAATTTAGCGATCCGAAGTCAAAATCCAAGTCAACGGTAATTTCAACTTATGTAAACAGGTTTTATGTATTAGTAATTGATGTTTTTTATTTTATGTTTTCGAACTTATATGTAAAAAATTTATGTATTAATAAAAATCTTTAACTGTTTCATTTAGCATCAAAACCAATATCTTATCAAATAAAAAGACATTTATGTTTTTGTACTGAGAACAAATGGGGAATGTCCGATTTTATAAATATTTTTTTCAAACTTCGGTGATCCGAATCAAAACTTCGAAAATCTGAAGTATTGAATAAAAAAATAAAAAACTTCAGATCTCTAAATTTTACACCAACATCAGTGTGTATTTTGGAAAATTCAGATTATCTGAAGTACACTTCGGAGACTGTGACTAGAAATGCAAATGGAAAATGTTATGGCTCATTTTGGTAAATGAGTATCTTTTTTTGGTTAGTTTTATAAATTTCCCTAATAATAATTACATGTTTTTGATTTTTTATACCATTTTAGTAAAAATCGATAGTGAAGCTATAATTTTGATTTAACGGAAATAAATTTTGATTTTCAAAAAAAATATATTAATACTCTTCATTTTAGTTTAGACAAATCAGAATTATATTATTAATAAACTGAATGTTCTATAAATTTATAATGGACATTTTAATAAAATTTCAGGTCGCCTCCACTCTCATGAATATGGCTCCGCCACATGTGAAAATCAATTGAAACCAAGAGTTTATAATTTTTTTGGTAAAAAAATCAATAAAATTCAAATTCAAATACAATAAACAAAAAAAGAAAAAAAAAATGTGTGTGTGTGTCGAAGATGAAGAGTGCTAAAAAGGTTAGGTGAAAAATAGGTAGCGAAAGTAACCAACAAGACACTTCATAGGTTACCTCAAAAGCTAGCAATACCTTTTTTGACTATAATTTGGAGGATTCTATGTAAATGTTTCTTATAATTTGTACATTTTATTTTTAGAATTTATAATTTGCACATACTACTATATCAATTCAACACAAAATCATAGCTTATATCGTTTAGTATGTTACTAATTCAAAGATACTATGCCAAAACTTTAGTGTTTAATAAATAAATAAAAACAAAACTATATTAAATGAAGCTATAAATGGATTATGCTCTTGGTTTGATCCTCATTGGTTATGCAAACAATTAAGCTCCATATACTATGAGAACCAAATTTTTGTTTTTGGGTGTGCCTACAAAAGGGCTACTTTTGTAGAGAACTTCCATGTAATTATATCTTGGGTTCCCCTAATCAAAAGGTCGGTCGAATTAGTATCTTGAAATTTGATTGATAAAATAAGTATATGTTGCAAAATTATTGATATAATCAGAATTTGAATCGATGATTAGTTTGACGGGTTGAATATAAATATCGGTATTTTGATTCAAATAAATGTAAAATCTCATTATGAACGAGGCCTGTGTGGGCTTGATAATTTAGGGTAATATTGAGATAATTTTCATATCCAAACATTGTCATCTTTGTACCATACTCGACTCATCGCCACCCCAAAGATAAATAAATGTTATTTTAGTTCATATAATTTAACTAAAGTATTCAGTTAGTTATTATATTATTAAAAATTATTTAAAAGGTCTTTATCATATGTTTACGATTAAAATCTATTTAATTATCATAAAAATTTCACATATTGCATGTGTTAAGTAACCTAGGATACCACTTATCTCCACATTGGTATGATATTGTCCACTTTGGGCCTAAGCCCTCATGGATTTACTCTTGGGTTATACCCAAAATGCCTCATACCAATGGAGATATTGTCCATACTTATAAACTCATGATCCTCCCCACTTATAGCCAATGTGGGACTTTGTTTGCACCCAACAATCCTCCAATCGAACAAAGGACCACCGAGCCTCCCCTCAAACGATCATCCATACGTCCACTCCATGAAGATCAGAGCACACCGCCTATCTAACTGAGCACTCACGGATCACGATCGGGGCTCACCACCTTTTTGTTCGGTATTCCGAGGATTCATCCACATGACTAACTCCGGGGCATGGCTCTGATACCACTGTTAATGAACCTAGGACACCACTTATCTCCACATTGGTATGATATTGTCCACTTTGGGCCTAAGCCCTCATGGATTTACTCTTGGGTTATACCCAAAAGGCCTCATACCAATGGAGATATTGTCCATACTTATAAACCCATGATTCTCCCCACTTCTAGCCAATATGGGACTTTGTTTGCACCCAACAGCATGTTTGAATTTTAAATTATGTAATATATAAAATGTATTTTACTTTTAAAAAGTTAGATCCAACAATTACTAAAGTAGCCATAAGAGTATTTTAAGTAATTTTGAGTATATAAAACTTACAAAATATTTTATCCAAACTATATAGACTAAAAAAGCATTTACCCAAAGCAATGGTATATCTACAATTCAGTGTTGTTTAAAATAACTCCCTATTGAAATACTTCAGTTGAGGGATTTTTAACATAGAGCATACGTATTGAGCATTCTCTAAATTTTATTAATTAATACGTGTGGCATGTTAGGTCTGGTAAATGAGTCGGGTTTTGAAATGTCCAATTGTATTTCCAGTATTTTTTATTTGAGTTTATATTTAAAAAAACACAATAAAAATATCAATCCAAAGTTTAGGAAACTAAACTTGTCTAATATTTTTAAAATATTAATAAACAACATTTGAATTTGAGGACTAATTTTTATAAACTTAACTCATTTGTCAACCCTACTCATAATTGAGGGATAATTAATGATTAAGAGGTCGTGCTTTCTACAATCTCTTTATTAAAGTATTGAGAAGTTTGATGGATACAAATTTTTTCATAAACAAATTTATTTTTTAAAATACAATGATGGTAGAAAAAGTCAAAATTAATCTGTTTAATTCTTTATTTTTTTAGAATTCCAACACAAATAAACAATCAAAGAAATCTAAATGAATCACCTGTAAACTGGGAGCAATTTATTCGTAATTATAGATTAATGCAATTGTACATGTATGATCTTTTTTATATAATGTGTTATGATATTAGTCCCAAAGGTGTGTGATTTGGTGGAATAGGGTTCAGGATATCACATTAAGATCATGTGATCGAATTCAGAGAGTGTGTTTCCTGTAAGAGTATGAGACAGCCGATAATTTTACCAGTTCCGCTTAAGCCTGTAAGGGGTGGTTTGGCGGCGGGGCTTCCAACGATTAAAAAAAATATATTGTTAAGATATTAATCAATAGTTAAAATGGGAAAAAAGAAAAGAAAAATAATTTATTTAAAGTGGCTTCAATTGTGTATAGCAAATGAAAGACAAAAGGGGATTCCTTGTTGGATAGAAATTGCAGAGAAGAAGAAAAGATTAGAGAATCCATGAGAATGATGAGATTACTTGTCAATTAAATTATAACAGTGAGAACTTGAAGGTTTTGATTTTTTTTTTTGGAAAAATTGGAAATTCCGCCGTTAAATCATCCGACTTCGACTTAAGCAAGCAGGTAAAACCTCCGGTTGTCATAGGTTCTTACAATAAACTCACCCCTTGGCTTATAACTCAGGACCTAGAGATTAGATCCTGAACCATACACCATCAAATCACGCTCATCTTGAAATTGAAGAAACGTAATTAAACAAATTAAATGATATAATTAATACAGAGGTTTAAGGTGCTTCGAGATTTAGGTATATGACAAGTCATGCCTACTTCACCTAAAATTGATTGTTTGTTTTGAATTAACCTTTTCTTCTAATTGTCTCCTTGATTTCAGCAGTCATCTCAATAAACATATGATTGGGCTTTGAAGCAATTGGACTACAACCCATAAACCCTTTGGGTCAATTTGGAAAAGCCCAAATTGGTAATCTCTCTTTATTAATTGCAAATACTACACTAATTTTGTGTTAATTGGATTTTGAATTTTGATCCCAACAGACACATCCATCCTACCAGATATTTGTTCATTTCAATGTGAGAAAAATATATATCCTTGGAAATTATTTAGATCTAAGGTATTGCCACTTGCAAGCTTAACATGTGACAAAACGTAAGATCTTGAAACAAATTGTCAAAAGAAGATTAAACAACTTTTTGATCCATTCAAACCAGATCTAAGAATTTTAATACATATTTCATTTCTCTACATGTTCTCCACTACTTTTCCTCTGATTTCAATCAATGTTTGACAAACTTTCACGTTTTTTTTTTAATGTTATAAACACCGTTACAAAATTATCCGACTCGACTTAAATGTAACAGATAAAATCTACAAATGTCTCAATATTTTACAAGAAATACATCATATGAATTTGAATCTAAAACATGTCAACCAAGTCCTAAGCTTTTTGGGGAGTGTGGCTTGGTGATGTAAGGTTTACGATTTGATTGCTCAAGTCCTAAGTCCGAATACAAGATGTGCACTTTTTGAAAGAGCATGTGGTAGTCATAGATTTTATTTGCTCCGCTTAAATTCGGGTCGGATAATTTGACGGTAAAATTTCCAATTTTTTTTTTTTAAGGACAATTTTCACATACTTATGGTTTATTGTTTTTTTTTTCAAGATCAGGAGTTTGCCACTTAAATTTTCGAGGATTTGTGTCTAATCAATCTTAAGTCAAAATTTGTGAAAGCAAGAATATGATCCTTGGGTTAATTTCACAAAATAAATAACAACCATAATGATGAAATAAATCATGTGAGATAGATCATCGGATGTTTGTATCATATTTAAATAGTCAATAACATATTTTCATATTGAAATTGACCACATTTTATTTTATGGGGAAAAAAAGATGAATTGAATGAAAAATATTAATTTTTGGGGCTGATTCTAAAAAATTGATAAGTAACTCAAGAGTCAATAATGGTAATGGATGTGAGCAAAATGTCTTGAATTGATGTAAACACAAAACTTTAGGAATAGGTAAAGGCAGAAATGAGTTTATTTACTCTATATATAAATAGATCCGTGTGTTGTTGTAATTTTTATTTTTTTAAAAAAAATAGGTGAGTTATACATATTCATACATGTATATATATATTGATTGTAACAATATTTAAAAAAAATAATATTTGTTGTGCATAAGCTTAAATTTTATAAATTTTATAAAATGAACACATCATAAAGCAACACAAATGTGATCATTCTTATTTTTGTCATATATTGTATTACTTGAGCAGCACTTACCAAAGTCGGCATAACCTGCCAAATTAAAGTCACTGTCTCACTAAATAAAGTTGTCAATTAAAGTAATAGTGCGATATTCTATTGATTCTATCATGTATTTTCAATACATCTCAATATTATTTTATATAGATATAGGATCATAATGAGATACATAAAATACAATAAACATACATGAATCTTATAGAAAATACGGTACATTGTAGTTATTGAGATGTGTGAAAAATCAATGTATCATAAACATTGTTTAAAATGAGTTGTAGATATCAAAATATGTGAAAATTCAATATATTATTAACATTGATTTAAATGCATTGTAAATATCTAAATGTAGGAAAATTCAACTTATCATGAACATAAACTGAATGGTAGATATCAAGATATGTGGAAATTAATGTGTTATAAATTATAAATATTAATTAAAAGTGATGAATTAAATATAGTTTTATTCTTAATTTATACGATGACACGTGGCGATATTAGAGCATTTGGGGAATAAAAATATATATAAGTCAGAAATAAGTTAATGTTACAAACATACTTATATTTACAAGGAAATGTAATTTTCTGATGTTACAATTCTATTATTTGGTTATTGATAGGATTTTATAATAATGGAAAAAAAAATAATGTTAACGAATGTCTTTAGGGTATTTATTAAGAATGTATTTTATGAAAGTTTTGACATGAGAAATGAAAAAAAAATTGTCAAAATATTATTAATTTTTCTATTTTTCCATCAAAATTTTTATAAAATAGATTTTTATAAATATTCTTATGACACTCTTAGTATTTAAAAAAAATAAAAAAATTATAGTCCATGAATACAAATGTAAATGTGGCACTAATCTATTAAAGCCAAAACGGCAATAAATCGTAAATGATACGGCAGTTATAGCACTCCCCCGATTCTCGAAGCTTTTATTATATTAATAAGACTCTCCCCCTTCTTCATCTAACAGTTTCTCAGCGCACATCACCTTCTTCTTCATGCATTAACACTGTAAATCGAAGGTCAGTCAGATCCAATTACCTTACTTTTTGAATTACTTGTACTTCTATATTGCTACTGCTATCATACTTTTGTTACATCACTGTAGTTTCATTTTTTAATCTCCATTTAAAACTCAATACACAGATACAGAAACGATCTGGGTCACCCAGATCTGAGGAAAAATCATCCAAAATGAGCTTAGCTAGCAATTTCATGATCTGGGTATTGTCCATTTTCGTGTTATTTCAATCTTCTTGTCTTGGATTTTACTTGCCTGGTAGCTACCCTCACAAATATGTTGTCGGTGACACTTCGTCGGTGAAAGTTAATTCCATCACTTCAATAGACACCGAAATGCCGTTTAGTTATTATAGCTTGCCGTTTTGTAAACCACAAGAGGGTGTTAAAGATAGTGCTGAGAATCTCGGTGAACTGTTGGTGGGTGATAGGATTGAGAATTCTCCGTATAGGTTTAAGATGTATACTAATGAGAGCGATATCTTTTTGTGTAAAACGGATCCATTGTCAAAAGATAATTTTGAGTTGTTGAAACAAAGGATTGATGAGATGTATCAGGTTAATTTGATTCTCGATAATTTGCCGGCAATTAGGTATACTAAGAAGGATGGTTATATTTTTAGGTGGACTGGGTACCCAGTAGGGGTTAAGTCTCAAGATGCGTATTATGTGTTTAACCATTTGAAGTTTAAGGTTCTTGTGCATAAATATGAGGAGACCAATGTCGCTCATGTTATGGGTACTGGGGATGCTGCAGAACTTATTCCTACAAAGTTGAATGATGACGTGCCTGGTTATATGGTTGTTGGGTTTGAGGTGGTGCCTTGTAGTGTGATGCATAATGCCAATGATGTGAAGAAATCAAACATGTATGATAAGTACCCTAATCCCATAAAGTGTGATCCAAACATTGTGTTAATGCCTATTAAGGAGGGCCAACCAATTGTGTTTACTTACGAGGTTAACTTTGACTTGAGTGATATCAAGTGGCCGTCACGTTGGGATGCTTATTTGAAGATGGAGGGATCTAAGGTTCATTGGTTTTCAATCTTGAATTCTCTGATGGTTATCACCTTCCTTGCTGGTATTGTCCTTGTGATCTTTTTGAGGACTGTTAGGCGGGATTTGACTCGGTATGAAGAGCTTGACAAGGAGGCTCAAGCACAGATGAACGAGGAGTTGTCTGGGTGGAAGCTTGTTGTGGGGGATGTTTTCCGTGCCCCAAATAATGCAGGACTTTTGTGTATTATGGTTGGAGATGGAGTTCAGATTCTCGGGATGGCTGTTGTGACTATTTTGTTTGCTGCTCTTGGATTCATGTCACCAGCTTCCCGTGGAACTCTTGTCACAAGTATGCTGTTTATCTATATGATTCTTGGTGTTGCAGCTGGCTATGTTGCTGTTCGGCTTTGGAGGACAATTGGCTGTGGTGATCTAAAAGGATGGACATCTGTTGCATGGAAGGCTGCTTGTTTCTTCCCTGGTATTGCTTTTGTGATTCTAACCACTTTGAATTTCCTATTGTGGGGTAGCCATAGCACAGGAGCCATTCCATTTTCGTTGTTTGTTATCCTGCTTCTGCTATGGTTCTGCATCTCTGTTCCCCTTACCCTGCTTGGTGGATACTTTGGGGCAAAGGCACCTCATATTGAATACCCAGTTAGAACCAACCAGATTCCTCGTGAAATCCCAGCTCAAAAATACCCATCTTGGCTGTTGGTTCTCGGAGCCGGTACTCTTCCATTCGGCACCCTCTTCATCGAGCTCTTCTTTATCATGTCAAGCATCTGGATGGGTCATGTATACTATGTTTTCGGTTTCCTATTAATTGTCTTGATACTTCTTGTGGTGGTTTGTGCTGAAGTGTCTCTTGTTCTCACCTACATGCATCTTTGTGTCGAGGATTGGAAATGGTGGTGGAAATCCTTCTTTGCTTCCGGATCAGTTGCAATCTACATTTTCTTGTACTCCATAAACTATCTTGTGTTCGATCTTAGGAATTTGAGTGGACCTGTCTCTGCAACTCTTTACTTAGGATACTCTCTCTTCATGGTTCTAGCTATTATGCTTGCAACAGGCACAGTTGGATTCCTTTCTTCATTCTGGTTCGTGCATTACTTGTTCTCTTCGGTGAAGCTGGACTAAAGAAGTCACCGCCAACTCTATAACATTGGAATTTCAAAGAGCATTGGGGATCACTTGGAGGAAAAATAAATGCTGACCTTTGCAAAGTTTATCATGTGTTGCATTACTGTTGAATTTTATATCGCCAGCAAACTTAGTAGTTGTAATGATATCAATAATTTCGTCTCAGATTTGCATTTTTGCTACTCGGAGGTCAAGGCTTTATAGTTTTTTTACCAAAGTGTATTTTGCATATTAGGATTAAGGCTAAATCTAGTTGGTTGTAATTTGTAATTTGGAATGTTGGATTTTGTATGTGCTTGATGAATAGTTCCCTCTTAATGCTTTCTTTAAACATTTTTTGGAAATGTTGGAAATCTTCCACTCATGTTTAAGCGGAACAGGTAAAATCTCAGACTGTCCTAAATTCTTACAAGAAATGTATCTCGAATTTGAATCTCTGACCTAACAATCAAGTCTTAAGTTTTTTACTACCAAGCTATACCCATTGGGTTTGCTTTCTTTAAACATCTTCGGCTTGAGTCGCCCTTTTATGCATGTAATAAAACTTTAGGCTGTTTCTTTTATCATCAAAATTTGATTCTTATTGTGGTGCTGCATGTTATTTTTTAATTCTTTCCCTATAATATAATATAATATAATAATATGAAAATTTTGGGCCCTTATTCATTAGTTATTTAGGAGTTATAATAATAAAAAAAAAATTCCATGAACCATACGAGGGTGCCTCACTCGCCTTAGCTAAGGGCCAGCTCTGCGGCTGTACCTGTTCCCGATAATCTTCATATATCTTTGTCATCTCCCTGTCCTTGCTTTAGGGGAATGGATGAGATCGTTGAATAATAAAAGAAGATCCCTAAGGGCTCCGGAATCTCGAATAACATAATTTTTTTTAGTCATTTAAAGAAAGATTAACCGTCTGAAAATTTTTCTTATGGAAATGAAAGCAAGACTAGAATAGACGACACCGAGGAAACGTCATTAATAATCTACATATACTGTTGTGTTGTTTGATCTCATAATGTTGACATCACCTATGTAATGAAGCACAATGATTCGAGTTTAGGGAATGCATTTCTTCTAATAATATAGAGCAATCAGGAGTAATCCACTTAAACTTAAATCAGATTATTTGACGGCGGAATTTTTAATATTTTAAACCAAAAAAAAATGAAGCACAATGCATTTTCATCAGTTGTTCTGCTTGAAAAATTACTACTCATTTCTCCAGGTCTGCCATTGGTCAGAATCCTTGCCATTTCTTTTTTACTCAAAACAATGCGCCAAAATGGGCCCTTAATCTTATTGGACCCAAGCCCAGATACCTCTGCCACGTCACCACAATTACCCCCGCCAAATAATTCCCGCCAAAAATAAGAAGCCGCCAATATGTATACGCGCCATTTTTTGATAGAGAGCTATCATTTGTTCGTGCAGAGATTGGAACCGAAAGAGGGAACGGAAGCAGACGAAAACAATGTCAGGGTGGGACGAGGGAGCGGTGTATTACAGCGACCAGGCGCAGTTTCCCGACGATGCGGCGGGGGCGACGGCGGATTCGAATCACCGCCGCCATACGATCCTGATCAAGTTGAAGGAGTTCATCAGAAACTTCGAGAGAGACAAAAACGTGTTTCCGTACAGAGAGAGCCTCATCGAAAACCCTAAGTTCCTATTGGTCCACCTCGAAGATCTCCTCGCCTTCGATGCCGATCTCCCTTCTCTCCTCCGCTCCTCCCCCGCCGATTACCTCCCTTTGGTAATCTTTTGATTTTTTCATTTTTTTGGAAGATTATTTAGTAATTAACTGTGACAACAGATATGTTAATAGATCTGTTCATAAATAAACGAATACTTGTAGTAATTAATTATCTCTGTTTGTTAAAGCTTGCTCTTTTGATATGCTGAATATTTTGTCATTTGTTACTTCTTACATAATTGCTGGAGTATTAGGTGATTTAAATTTGTTTTTTTTTTTTTTTTGGTTTAGTTTGAGACAGCCGCGGCTGAGGTTTTAGTGAGTTTGAAGATGAAGGTGGACAATGAAGAGCCAAAGACTGAGGAAGTGCAGATTTTGCTGACTTCAAAGGAAGATTCTATATCAATACGGTCACTTGGGGTTAGTGGGTTTGGATTCCTTTTATTTGTTTGATTGGTAAATGAAAGAAATTGAGGGGAAATGGTATTTAATTATATTGTTTTTTTTTTTAAATGATTGCCAGGCTCAATTCATATCGAAACTGGTGAAAATATCTGGGATTACCATAGCTGCTTCTAGGGTTAAGGCGAAGGCAATTTATGTACATCTATCATGCAAGCATTGTAAAAGTACTTTGGATGTCCCTTGTCGTCCAGGCCTGGGTGGGGCGATTGTCCCTCGATCTTGTGGCCATTTACCTCAGGTTAAAATCTAAACTTTTGTTATAATTTATGTTTCTGGAATCTGGAGTTAGTAAAAAGTAATGCGAAATTTTTTAGGCTGGAGAAGAGCCTTGTCCAATTGATCCTTGGATTGTGGTTCCTGATAAGAGTCAGTACGTTGATCAACAAACTCTCAAGCTTCAGGAGAATCCAGAGGTAATGATCTTCAATTGATGAATGAGTAACAGAAAATAGACTTTTTGAATTTTGCTTGATTAATACATGTTTCTTTGGATGTCCTAGGATGTGCCCACTGGGGAGCTTCCAAGAAACATGCTTCTCTCTGTTGATCGCCATCTTGTTCAGACAATTGTACCTGGAACACGATTGACCATCATGGGGATTTATAGTATTTTTCAATCTGCGAATTCATCAGCCTCGTAAGTATTATTACACCTTGATAGATGAATGAAGTTTAAAATCTCTTTATTTGTACCATGATGCCATTACTAATCCTTTTGATCCAATTGTATTCAGTCACAAAGGAGCAGTTGCCATTAGACAGCCTTATATCAGGGTAGTGGGGTTGGAAGAAACCAATGAGGCCAGCTCACGAGGTCCTTCTGCTTTCACTCAAGAAGATGTATGTTGTTTAAGGAACAATCCATTTAAAGACGTATCATCTTCTTTGCATGGCAGCTTCTCTTTGCTATTGTGTCCTGTATATGGCAGCAGGATTCTTACAACTATCATAAGTTGTTCATTGTGGTATTTGTGTGTCTATGCAAATCCATGATGGGATTTTTTTAAACTATTTTCGCTTTAAAAAATGAATTGAAATTTAGTGGAAGATTACTGTGATAAATGCCCATTAATTATATCTTTGTGAACCATTATCTTTATTTGTTCACAGCTTCTAAGATCTTCCTTCTATTTTTCTGTTACTTTATAAACTGAGCCCTTTTCTGCTAGTATGTCCCTATATGTATGCTGGGGTTGCTGATCAATGGAAGCCCCAGCTAAAAAGAATAAATATGGAGCAAAATAAGGATAAGATGACTTGTTTTGGAGATTCCATTTTTCCACTAGGCATTCTTATTCAATGGCATTCTTGCAGATAGAAGAATTCAAAAAATTTGCTTCACAACCAGATGCATACAAAACCATATGCTCCAAGATTGCTCCTTCCATTTTTGGTCACGATGAAGTGAAGAAAGCTATTGCTTGCCTTCTGTTTGGAGGATCAAGGAAGGTATATCTTGAACTTAATTGTTTTGGTATTAATATAAATTTATTGATACCATAGCCAAATTTCATAATGCAGAATTTGCCCGATGGGGTGAAATTAAGAGGTGATATCAATGTGTTACTTTTGGGGGACCCATCTACTGCTAAATCACAGGTTAGTTTTACATATCTTGATTAGTTTGTGAGGGACAATCGCTTCAATTTCATATAGTGCTTAGTTTGAGCTCTGCATCCCTTTTGCTATTGAAAGATTCTTGACTTGCATGCAAGTCATTTTCTCTAGCTTGGTAAATCATCATTTAGGTAATTCCGTACCCTTGCTTTCATTGTGTTTTAAGAGAACTAATTGTGTAATTACCTTCAAAAGTTTCTCAAGTTTGTCGAGAAGACAGCGCCAATTGCTGTTTATACTTCTGGGAAGGGTTCATCAGCTGCGGGTCTTACGGCTTCAGTGATCCGAGATGGAAGTTCTGTGAGTTATTCATCTTATTTTGTTTCAGTACCATACTAATAATATTAATATGTCAATTTATTTTCCTTGCCGTTGCGAAATATGTTATCAATAAAATAATAGATCCATTTCTGACATAAATCTCCTATGTTCATTTCAGCGTGAATTTTATCTTGAAGGAGGAGCTATGGTTTTGGCAGATGGGGGTGTTGTCTGCATTGATGAGTTTGACAAAATGAGACCAGAGGATAGGTAACTAAAAGTGGCTTCAGATGTTGCTAGCTAGATCAATTCATATATTAATTACAGGCGTCTAAGAGTTCATATTTTGTGTTTCTTAGGGTTGCTATTCATGAAGCTATGGAGCAGCAGACTATATCCATTGCAAAAGCAGGAATAACAACTGTCCTGAATTCTAGAACCTCGGTGCTTGCCGCTGCTAACCCTCCCTCAGGACGTTATGATGATCTTAAGGTCCATATTGTGATTTGTGAAATGTTTTATTGGGGCCATGTCATATATTCGGTGATTTCTGGCTTAGAAACTAATAAATTAATGTTCATCCTTCCAGTCTGCACAGGATAATATTGATTTGCAGACAACAATTCTTTCTAGATTTGATTTAATCTTCATTGTGAAGGATATCAGGATGTACAGTCAAGATAAGGTAATAAATTATTATTGGCTCAGTAACAGTATTATGATCAAGGTTATTTTTCTTCTTTGGCATTTGAAGGCACACACACTCTCTTTAGTGAATTTTTAAGGAATGGATTTTCAGCAGGAGTATAAAATTATTAGATTTTGAAAACCAAAATGTAATTGGTTTGTGCTTCTATCAGAAGCTTACTTCATTTCCATAATTAAAAAAAAAAAAAGATTGTGTGCCACTATTGTCGTCGTGAAGTTGCCAGTGCTAAAGTTAAAATTTTCCTTCTGCAGCTTATTGCTAACCACATCATAAAAGTTCATGCATCTGCAGATGCAGTCTTAGCTGACAGCAAAGTTTCTAAAGAAGAGAATTGGTTGAAGAGGTAAATATCTCCAGGGAACTTGGCTGTTCATTCCTCACCATTCTCCTTTATCAAATATAGATGAAATGCTAAACTGTTTTGAGTTACAATGTTGGCAGGTATATACAATATTGTAGACATGAATGCCGTCCTCGTCTGTCAGAGTCTGCATCAGCTAAGCTTCGGGATCAGTATGTCCAAATAAGAAAGGTAATCTTGAATTAACTCGTATCATAATTCCAGTTATTAGGTTTCTCTGAAATAAGCAACTATATATTT
>SKCR01052584.1:0-18294 GCA_019454045.1 Zanthoxylum bungeanum | reverse complement strand
AATGTTTTCTCTCTACGTCAATGACACTACTAGTTATTATAAAATATGTAACAATTGTTATAAAGAATTAGTGACTATCCAATAGTCGCGAGTTCCGATATCAAATATCAAAACAATCGTTAACCAATATTTCAAATAACTAGACGGGAGATCTGGTATCCAATACCTATAGTTGTTAGTATTGTGAAAATGATATTTTCTATACACAAATATACGCATCTCCTTTCCTTAGCTTTACTATTTGCATTCAACTATTCATAACAATTGTAAATAACTGATTAGCAACTTGTGTCAGACACATTACCTCTAAAGGTAATTAAAGCTTAGAAACGTCATTACTAGATAAACAAATACCTAATAGGGCTTTCTAATGCCAGTCAAGAATCTCGAGACATGAACTAATTCAAGTCAATTCTTACTACATAAGAAACTATTGTCTCTAAAGTATTATATCCTAAAGGGGATATCTATCTAGATTATCTATCATGACTTAGAAAATAAGTCATTAACCATCTTGATTTTTCAAGAAAATCAGAACAACAGTTCCCGATGGTTTAGACCAATCTAATAATATCCTAGTCTATTAGTATCTAGAACCTATTCTAGAATGACTGCAACCAAGAGTCTAGTCAGATAACATATCATATATATGTGTGCCAGTAAATAAAAGTTTAATTCTATACTATAGAATAAGGAAACAAACAAGCGGCAATTTCCATAATAATACACACTACCAAAGTTATGGAATATTTTAAACTTAGCAGTGCCTCCCACTATTTTACGTAATACGTAATCCCCAACGGAAAAACGAGAATTCAATAATTAAATCGAATTCCATAATGGGAAGAGGACCCCATGAATATATTTCGACTCACAGCAGAGGCACGGTCTCCCCTACGTATATTCACAGGTAGACAACTAATTTTCAATCACTCACTAGTGACTCCGAGGTTCCGGTCATGGTCGTTTCTCGTTGTCGCTGCGAAGGCAGGCCCACAAGGAGACGTACCAAGGTTAAACTTGTCAATGATAAGCTCAAGTTACTTGCGTAACCCTGACAGCTAGGGTACGTTCAGGATTCCGCTTTTGCTTGAATTTATCTAGTATCTAATATACATTCGGCATAAATAAATTTCTATCAGCTACATCCTCACAGCAGAGGCACGGTCTCGGATGTAGTCAACGAAAAGATATTTATTAAACCGTATTGACAAGACGGACCAAGAAACAATTATTCCAAATACTAGTTACTATAAACCTTATTAAGCGGAGATATTTCATTAAGTGTCATACACCCTAAATCTAATCAAATTAGATTATAAAAAGCATGTATAAAGTCAAGAAAACATGATTAAACATTGAATAAAACAAGCTAATCATTTTATGGAGGCCTAGAATCAGACTCGCTCTGATACCATTTTGTAGGGGTTTTAGGGGCAGAATCCGGTAACGCAGCGGAAGCGGTGGAAAATCAAATTTTCCGATTTCAAAAATTTTTCTCGGATTAATTAAATAAATATATTTATTTATAATGCAATAATCAAATTATGAAATAAAATTCAAAAATCATATTAAGTGAATTTACCGAATTGCCCTTACACTTGGTATTTTGTCCATTTTAGTCCGAAATTGATCTAATCAATTTTGAATGATTCTAAATCATTTCTAAGATTAAATTAGCATGTTCAAAACATCAAAACACCAAGGGCAACAAAATCCCCAAAATTCCAAGTTTGGCCGAATGCACCCATTAGGTTCCAATTTGTGCACTTTGTCATTTCATGCATCAAAACACATCAAGATGTAATCCAATGAACATGAAACTTTATATGCATAATATACACATCCAAATACACAACATAAATGAAAAGCCCCAAATTTGGAATTGTTCATGAACCCTAATTTTTCAATTTCTTCAAATTGGACAAATTAGACCAAATTGGTTAAATCAATTACTTTAATCACGTTTCTTCCATCCAATCAAAGTATCAACACAATGAAACAACTCAAGATAAAATCTAGGTCATCTAAGAGTGGGTCAACAACTCTAGATTAGCAACAAGGTTTCCAAAACCATAAAAGAATACTTATAACTACACTAGTCACAAGCTTTCTCTATTATACATGCTCAACACTTTCACCAAACTTTTATCCATAAAAAACACAAAGAATACAGAATAGAAAAACTCAAGAACATCACAAGATGTTGCCCACAACAAGAGGAACAAATTACTCTCTAATGGAAGGTTGGAAATACTTACTATTTTCCAAGCTTTTCTTGATTTTTCTTTCTTTTCTCTCTAGCATCCTTTGCTTCCTTTAATGGAGTTTTGGGTAAAGTGTATTAGGTTTTCAATGAAATGAAATGAAAAACAATATATACTTGTATCAAAGATGCCTTGGTCGAAATTCACCAAACCAAATACAAGTTAATTAATTTCAATTTCATTTCACCTTACATTTGATCAACTTGGTTAAATATCTAAAAACAACTTTAAAGACATTTAATTAAGTCAACAAATGCAACTAAGAAAAATATAACTCTTATATTTTAAGTGTATGGCTGAATTTAGCAAGAAATAAAGGAAAAAGATATTTTCATTTTTCAAACAATTTTGAACAAATATCTTAAGAAGTCAAAATCAATTTGACAACCATTTCCTTTAAAGTATAAGTCAACAATTGCAACTTATAATCACTTCCTAACTTATCATTTGGTGATATATTTATATTTTAATTATATTGATCATTTAACAATTAAATAATTAAATAATTAATTAAATATAAATATATCAAATATATGTATTATATTTACTTTAAATATCTCAAATACATATATTAATGATATATGTCAAATACCTTTATTTGACTATTTATTAATGTGTATTTAATAATATCATATATTAAATACAAATACACATTAATTAGGAAATGACGGTTCGACCCGTTCGCATGTATTTTTCGTTTAACGATTAAACGATTTATAAATAATCATCATTATTCATAAATGTTGTTCTAGTGCTCTATGAGTATGTTTCATTATTGAGACTCTCTAGATTCAGGTATATCCGTCACGAAATCCAATTTCATGTCCATAATCTATCCACCCGTAGATTATGACGATCACAGATAAACTAGCTGAATCATACAGGTCGAGGTCATTGCATACGTATAATCCCTCCGTCACAGGTATCCAGATAATCCCAGAGATATAGATGTGAACGTAAAATCTCTATAGGTATTGTCTCGTCGACATATCTATTAGCAATCTCTAAATAACACTCGGAACTTACTTCCGATGTATACTGTGGCAACAGATTTAACAGACTGCTAAATATATATGGAATACCTATGCTCTGTACACAGAACTGACAGATCCTATCTTGACACACACAGGATATCCTGAGGATCGATCCACACCCAACGAACAGGCGGGGGTCTGATCTAAATAGATCGGTGACGTGACTGCCATCTAAGTGTGGAGGATGTCTCATACATCCACAGTGGTGTCTCAAGTCGAAGGACCACTATGCTACTCAACCCGAGAAGATTCTTATTGACGTTGGTGTACCATCCATTAAGAATCTCCGGTGAGCCGTTCAGTGTTTATCCATTATAAACACCTACACGTCTATACGAGTCTCCATAGACTCATGGTTCATTGGGATAAACCATCGGACCAAGTCTCGATATAAGACATGTACTGGTCTCAACGGATTTGACTAACCGACCCGTGTTAGCAAATCTTGACCAGGAACTATGTTTGATAATATTCATATAGCAGTGACATTTCCCAATGTCAATTACAAACTAACTTTGTAACAGTGTACTGCATTATATATTATCGGGCCTTTGTCTAATATATACATATCACTAAACCACATTTAGTTTCAATCTAATTGTAATCAGATCGAATACGTATATAAGAACAAGAGGTGCAACCATAAATAAGTAATATTATGGAATAAGGGGATGTTCGTATTCATGAATCAGACATGAATATGGTCCGGATTGGCGCTCTGAGCACCAACCCCAACACGTGCTCTGGGAGAGTCCAAGCAGCTTTCTAGATCTATCCCTATAGATCTTTATTCCCAGAATAAAGGCTGCTTCTCCCAGATCTTTCATGGAGAATTTCAATGAAAGCCAAGCTTTCACCGACGTTAGCATGAGAATGTCATTGCCTATTAGCAATACATCGTCAACATAAATGACAATAAAAGTCAGTGCTCTCCCACTAACCTTCTTGTATACACAAGGATCATCTTCGTTTTGAATGAAATCATATTCTTTTATGATCTCATCAAAACGTTGGTTCCATGACCGCGATGCTTGTTTCAGTCAATAAATTGACCGATTTAACTTAAAAACCTTGTTTGCAAGTCTAGGCACGATAAAATCGTCAGGCTGTTGCATATAAACATCCTCCGAAAGGTTTCCATTAAGGAAAGAAGTTTTAACGTCCATCTGCCATATCTCGTAATCGAAATATGCAGCAATTGCAAGCATTATCCGAATGGATTTAATCATGGCAACGGGTGAGAAAGTTTCGTCGTAATCGACACCATGTCGTTGACGATACCCCTTCGCTACAAGCCTAGCTTTATACGTTTGTACATTGCCATCCATGTCGGTATTCTTCTTGAAGACCCATTTGCATCCAATAGGCTTTAAGCCTTCTGGTACATCAACCAGTGTCCAAACTTGGTTGGTGTACATGGAATCCATTTCAGACTTCATGGCCTCTTGCCATAAAGCGGAATCGATATCTTGTATCACTTCCTCATACGTAGCCGGTTCATTATCCTCAATGAGATTAATATCTACATGAGGTGAGATCAGAAACCCATACCTCTCAGGTTGTATCCTGACTCTCTCCGACCTACGCGGTCCTTGTGTAATAGAAGATTGTGGTACAGTCTCATCCCGGATGGACTGTTCTTGTTCCGTTGAGGATTCTATGTCAGGAATAGTATCACTCCTATTTTCATCGAGTTCTACTTTCCTCCCATTAACCACTGCATTTAGGAATTCATTCTCAAGGAAAACCGCATGTAGAGCAACAAATATTTTGTTCTCTCGTGGGTGATAGAAGTAGTATCCTTTGGTTTCCCTAGGATATCCTACGAATAGGCATTTATCCGATTTGGGTTCAAGTTTGGTACCTTCCAAACGTTTGACGTATGCCCATCATCCTCAAATCTTCAGGAATGAGAAACCCGGTTTCTTTCCTGTCCATATCTCATATGGTGTCTGTTGTATAAACTTTGATGGAACCTTATTCAAAATAAGAATTCCACTGTTTAATGTATATCCCCAGAAGGAAATAGGTAGCTCAGTGCGACTCATCATAGACCTAACCATGTCCAACAAAGTTTGGTTTCTCCGTTCGGACACACCGTTTAACTGCGGTGTTCCAGGAGGAGTCCACTGTGAAAGAATACCATATTCTTTCAAGTAATCTAGAAACTCATTGCTCAAGTATTCGCCACCACGGTCCGACCGTAATGTCTTTATACTATTGCCGGTCTTTTTTTCAACTTCGTGTCGAAACTCTTTGAATTTCTCAAAAGTTTCCGACTTGTGTCTCATAAGATACACATAACCATAACGTGATGCATCATCCGTAAAGGTTACGAAGTATTCGTATCCACCTCTAGCCTGGCTAGACATGGGCCCACATACGTCACTATGAATGAGGGTTAACAGTTCAGTGGCGCGTTCACCCTTACCGCTAAAAGGTGATTTAGGCATTTTGCCTAATAAGCAAGATTCGCAGACGTCATATGAATTTGGATCAAATCCGTCCAAGTACCCACTCTTCGAAAGTGTGGATATGGGAGTCTTGTTTATGTGTCCCAGACGACAGTGCGACATATAAGTTTCATCATTATTACTCATTTTGAGCCTTTTGTTTGTTGTATTATATGTTCAAGATTGATTTATATTCAAAATATAAAGACCATTATTTGCATCAGCAGTGCAAATTTCTACATCATTTTTATATAAGTAACACCCAGCGTTGCGAAATACAAAAGTATACCCAGATTGGGTTAACATAGATACAGAAATAATATTCCTAGTCAAACTAGGTACATAATAGCAGTCATTAAGTTCAAGTACATGCCCCGATGGCAGTTCTAAAACAAAAGTGCCAACGGCAAAACGGCGACTGGTGCCCCATTTCCGACGCGTAGATCAATCTCCCATGAGGCCAGTCTCCTGCTAATCCACAGATCCTGCACATCAGTACATATGTGAGTACCACAACCAAAATCAAAAATCCAATTTTTAAAACTAGAAATAGTCATGTTTATCTCAATAACAAACATACATGAAGTCGGTGCCTTGCCCGATTTAATCTCCTTCTGGAGCGCCTTGTACTCGCGGCAGTCACGTTTCCAGTTACCCCGCTTGCCGTACTGGAGGTAAATATCCTGAGATTTGTCCTTAGGCTTCCCAGAAGCCTTTGACGATTTGGCCTTGCCCTTTCTTTTATGCTTCTTTTTCTTCACACCTCCAGTCGCCTTGGGCCCAGCCCTCGGTGTCTGAGATGTCGAAGCAAAGTGCGCCTCGCGCTTGTTGCCTTTAAGCAGCTCCTTTTCAGCTTCCTTGAGAATTTATAACAACTCTCCAAGAGTATCATCAGTGTTCATCAGGTTATAACTTATGATGAATTGTTTCCAGGTGTCGGGGAGAGATTGCAAGATCATATCTATGGTAATCTCGGCCTCTAAGACGATCCCCATGTTAGCCAGCTCATCTATGTCAGCAATCATCTGTACCACATGGGATTCAACAGACATGCCTTCTGACAAACACGTACGGAAGAGCTTCCTCACTAACTCATATCTTTGCGACCTTCGGTTAGATCGGTGAAGATCCTGAAACCTCGCCAACATTTTATAAGGATCCAAGTCCCTGTTCTGTCGATGGAAATGCTGAGTCATGGCAGCAAGCATAATTGACTGAGCAGTTTCACAATCATCGCTGTGAGTCTTCCAAAGCTCCAGCTTAAGTAGCTCATCAGGTTTGGGCTTAGGCCCAAGAGGTCTCTGTATAGTATATAGCAGCCTCTCGGCTCCAAGGACAATCCTCAGATTCATTTCCCAATCGGCAAAGTTCGTGCCCTTAAAGACATTTTCGCCCATGATAATGTCTCGGACATTTCCCTTTCCTGTCATCTTGATTACGATAGTCTAACTATCTAATCAATGATATATGGGTACAGTCTAACTGTTACAAGAAAAATAACATTATATTAGTCCAACTAATAAAATAATTTTGACGAAATAATATGAAAGCGCGTAAAGCTAAGTATCTGAATGAAATTGCAAATTCAATACTAGCCTCCCACTATTTTTCGGCGAGCCTCTAACCCTCTATCGAGTAATCGGGAAACCCAGTTTCCTAATGGGCTAGGATCCCGTTAAATAACACACAACCTTGACTTTGGCCAACAAGCTGTATGATATTTAACTAGGTAGATCTCGAAGATCAATTGGATCTAATCCAATTCCTAGATCCGATAGGTGGATATCCAAGTCCAAAACATATGTACAATACATATGCCAATATATCCAATATATTTGCCTACCCTTTTTCCTCTGAATCAGCTAAGCCTTGGCTTTGGCACAACAAGCTTAATGATTCCAGTTAAGCGGGACCCATTGACATGGAAAGCTTCGTAATCAATGTCGATGGACAAGAAGTGATCTTGACTTTGGCCAACAAATCACGACTTGGACAAGACACCGATATGGAACAAAACTCTCAAGATTCAAACACATCCGCAATTGACAAGGGTCTTGACTTTGGCCAACAAACCAATGCCAACTTTGGATATTGAGTAAGAATCACTCAACGGAAGGAAAAACGCTTAATATGATTTTGAGGGTTTTTCGCGTAAATTGGCAACCAATTTATTATCTTTGTTAAGGTCTCATCATACACCCTTAAGCATGCTTCTAAAACATCATAAGGCGCGAAAAGTAAATAATAACGATATGCGGATGGATATTTAAACAAATTATTCCTAGAACAAATCGCTCACTTTCCTCTCCCCGGCTAGCACTATTCTACTTCTGCCCAATTACATAATACAATAATAGAAACCTCATTAACATTGAGGGGAATTAGGTGAGAAGAGAATACAAAGAAATAATGAGAGAGAAGGCTGGACACGCAGGTCCAATTTATAAATTCCGAATTTACAATAATTTCCAAAATTACCATTTCCATTCTAATATCCATCCGATATACGCTATTCATACAACACATCCATATATTCATTCCTAGCATGCATTACAACCAATCTAATCCAATTAATTAGTATTTAATTATGTGACCATCCAATGTTCAAACAACGATTTGATTTTACACGAGTCCAACTCTGTTTGAGAATAAGTACTCAAAGTACGAATTCTTGAATTATATCGAACTACTCGTTAAATCTAATTTAAGTCGTATTCAATACTAATTCTATTATTTAATTCCAAATTAAATATTTACACTTTTTAATGCGCTTTAACGACTTAGATTCCAAATCTAATCCTATCGGGTCTCAAAGGCCAACTAACATCTAATGTTTGTTTAATTAAAGTCCGATGGGCTTTCAATTGATTTCATAAGGCATGGGCTTTGGTCAATATGGGTCAAACCCAATCACCAAGCCCAATAGAGGAATCACCCTTATATGCCAAAAAACCAATATCAAGCCCATAAGGCCCAATTAAACTTTAAAGCACATTTATTACATTTGGACTTAATGGAATGATTTAGGTCCAATTTGGATCCAATCCAATTGGCCTAAACCAATTTGTCCCAACCATAACCATTATGCCAAAATATAATAATTTCAAGCCCAATTAAAATTAAGCCCATTAACCAAATTTTAGAAAATTCCAAATTTTATAACTTAGTTAATTAAAGTGTAATACATCAATTAATTTAACTAAATCAATATTTCCAAAATACAATTTACCAATTAATTATGTATTTATTTATTCAATTATTGTCCAACAATTTTGAATCAAAAATCAAGTCCATACATGCCATATAGCTCTCGGCCAAGGTAAGGTTTTCAAGTCCGATTTCGTTTTTATATCCGATCAAATTACAAATCGACTTTTCATTCGTTCAAACTCATCCAATGATCATCAAAACAAAATTTTCCAAGAGCCTAGGGTAGTAGACACATTCGGCCAAGCCTCATGGTGGGGGAAATTTTGATCCAATCATAATTTATTGAAATTGATCCAATCACATCTCATTTCAACAACATACAAGCATGTTCAACCATTCAATTTAACCCAATCATGCTCACATGGATTTTCCCCAAATTTTACCCTAACACATTTCATGCTCATTTAAGGCTCAAAGATACCATTGTTGGTTTCTATATTAGTCCCAAGATCAAAATGAACAAAAGAAATGCGAATGAATAACGAAGAAATATGGCGGAAACATACTTACAACGATCAGATTTGGATTTGTTGATGAACAAAATTTCTTCTTCCAAGCAGTCCAAGATTCGGCCAAGGCAATCCATAATGCACCAAGCTTTGTTTTTGTCTTCGCAAGCTCTTGAATAGGTTTCCCTAATCACCTTGTATGATCCCTTGAAGAGTACTAGCTCAAAGGAAGATTTTGCAACAAAATCCTTTGTATATCCTTCAATGGAACTCACGCCAAAATGAAAGAAAATGGTCACTGGTTTCGGCTACTTTGGGAGAGAGAGAGGAGAGATTTTTATTTTCTATTTCTGGCTTCTCGAACCGTAAAAAGAATAAGAAAAATCAAATACCAAATACGGTATTAGGTGCCAAAAAGTCAAAGCCAATTTTGGCACCAATTTTGCAATAAATGGCCTCAACTACTTGCATCATGAATAGTGACAACATATCACTCAAAGTTTTGACATCTATCACTAATCAATGACAAGTGATGTGATTCGCGATGTGACTTGTGGGCCCCGCTCGAATTCGAAATGCGAGTGGGCCCCGCAAACACTTCCGGGCTCGGTTTCGCTAATTCTAAATTAACGAACTTCCGTCGCGACATAATTAAATAATTAAGCCTAGCGAAATTACTATTCACGTCGCTAACAAATCAATTCTAAATTAACTCGTTTGCCCGAATTAAAATCTAATTTTAATTCGCGTCGAAATCCAATTTCGTTTAATATATCGAATATATTATTTTTGTCGATTAATTCCAAATTAATCTTTCTCTCTCTTCAAATAGAACTTTATCCAAGATAAAGTGTCTCCGCAATTAATCCCAGATTAATTATGCTCGGATCATACGTCATCGGTGAATCTTCCGGAAGCGACCCAAGAGATCCCTGGATATGTTGGCAGTAAATACGGTCGTCGGACTATCCGAACACGTGTGTACCTCATACTACGTTTTTACCGATTTACGAGACAAGGTTGGCTTCTAGCAAAGCGCCATGCCTACCCAATTCTCCAGAAATATTCTTACTAGAATATATGATCTATATCAGGCGTAGTATACCTTGGTATTTTGTATTGCGATCCAGTATCAGATGTCACGTGCAAGGCCTGGGGCTGGAAAAATGTATGCCCCGTACGAAGCACATATCGGATATCATGCAACTAGTCTCTTTGAATCGGATAATCATGACCTTGTCATATTATCCCGATGGTTGCAACACAATAGAGAACCAGTTCTGAATCCCTGCGTGATCATCATCTCCATATGTCTGAAGTGATACTTCTGTCTTGACATCACATCCAATACACTACGATTCTCAATAAACCCAGAAGAGGCGTACACAGAATCTGTTAAAGCCCTGGACGACCAAAACCAAAGTTTACCGATTGTCGAGTACTAGCGATGCAAGTCTCAGGTTAAGAACAAATACATCTACCCTGAAGCGGACTCTCATAGACACATATACATCCTACCAATAGGATTCCGCGGGGTCTATCCAGAGCGAAGCTGTTTTCCATACCATTGGTAAAAAACACAACCTTCTATCGCACTTGCATAAGTATCCAATACTTAAATATATGAGAACTATGCGTTATGCCCTCACAACGCGCACAAGTGTAATACTAGTCTATTCCGCATTATCGATGTCCAATCTCGATAATACTACGACTAGAGATATTTAATGATTAAACCTTTATGGAGTGATACTGTCTCATATCATCTCAATCCGGATTTAATCATAAGGACTTTTACCATTTATATATCAAAGTAAATAAATTACAAAACGGTAAAAGGCAATTTCATTACAACACAGTTAATTTTGCACAAAAACACAATGTCTTTTACAAACAGTGACGCTATGGGTCATAACTGTCCAACATGAATGTTATGGAATAAGATGTTCTATGTCATGCTCTGACATTCATTAGACCGCAAATATATGAATGGATTAATTATAATGGATATTCTGCTCTAGTTCCTTTTTCAAATGGTTTTCTCATAGTTTTTCCAGCCAAACAATATTCACATGTTGACAAATCTACCTTTTCTATGTTTCCCAGAAAGCATTCTTTGGCAAATATATTCTTTCTTTGCAGGCCAATATGGCCAAGTCTAGCATGCCACACATTTACATCACTATCATTAATGACAGACAAAGTAACAAAAGAAAAACTGGAATTACGATTCAAACATTCAACATTTAATACAATAAAACCATTCAGAAAATAACATGAACCATAGTGTATTGTACCTTAGTACAAATCAACACCAAATTTATGGAAGTTCAAGTTAAAATCTAAATTAACCAAAATCAACACATAAACTAAATTTCGACGAATTTCTGGAGGAAACAATGCATCATGTAGGAGTAACTTTTTTCCGCCATGTATGACTAACTTGCATGTACCCACTCATTTGACTTCAACTCGTGAGTTGTTGCTGATGTATATCCATTTCAACCCAAGTGAAATTCTTCAAAAATTCCACGAAGACATTTATATCATTCTCTACATGGTCTGTGGCTCCTGAGTCTACAGTCTATGAATGATTATATTTAATTAGAAAGATCGAACTCAAAACACATATTTCATTTAAATATGTACTAAAGGTATTCACCTTTTTATGCTTAGTGGAGTCACAAGCAAAATGACCCTTCTTGCCACAGTTAAAACATTTCAGCATTGCCATGTTTTTCTTTTTGGTAGGACGTTTTCCTTTCCCATGTTGGTTAATTTTTTGTTCCTTTCCCGACTTGGAAGAATATTGTTGTTTTGTGAACTGGAATCCACCACCATGAAATTTTATTTTCTTCCTGAAACCCTCGGGTTTACTGGTTTCTGTCATATACACTTCAATCTTTGACTTAGCGATCGCGAGGCGGTCGCTCTCTAATTCTAGGTGGCATTTAGTATCATCAAAAGTTTTGATGCTCTTATTGTGGGTCAAATGCATCTCCATATGCTCCCAGCTATTTGGAAGAGAACAAATAACCGCTTGGACTTTCTATTCATATGTAAGAACATGACCAACATCTGCCAGTTAAGTAATCATGTTTGACATTTACCTCAAGTGCTTTGACATGGTGAACTCAAGGTGTTTCTTGTATGTGTCAAACTTGATTGTGAGTGACCTAATGTTGTGATATTTTATATCGTACCGTAAGTGTACGATGTCAAGTTTTAGTAAAGATAAGTGAAAGAGTGTCTAACCCACAATGATTGTATTCAACTCACACTAAGTACTATAATTAGTAAACCTAACTTTAGTCAGAAAATAACTAAATTTAGATTAAAAACTAAATAATCAAGAATCAAAATGTTCGATAAAGAGAATCCAAGATAAGAGAGATTCTAGAGTCTGATTTCACATAGCTATCCCCTATATATTTGTTATGCCAATCAATTCCTATTCAGTTTCGTATAAGCCAAGAATCCTAAGTTATTATGAATCCTAAGTTATTCTAACTCCATCTCCCGAGTGCCGAGTGAATATATTATCAATTACAGACTTCGATATCCCTATAAAAATCTAGTAATTAACAATTCATTACGCTATGTGATTCTTTGTTAACGACTTCGAATGAATTATAGATTCTCTCGAACTCTACAAATCTCATACGTTATATTCTCTAGATCCTTTTCAAAATCCCATCTCCCGAGTGATAGATTCTAAACATACATCATCTCAATTTGTGGCCAACAAACAAGAAGCATTAAACCTAAGAGAATATAAATAAACTGATTCAAAACTTTATAATAATTAAATTGACAATCAACACATAAGTTCAAGTATTGGCTATATCATCCTCTAGAATAATAGAGTTAGTTCATGACCAAAGATAATAACAATGAAAATAGGGTCATGAATCTAATAGAAATCATTATAGTTAAAGGAAAAAACTAGATGATAAAATCCGAATCGAATCCCTTCGTCTTCGGACGTCACCGCCTTCGTATCCTCTTGTCGCTCTTCAATCTTCCTTCTTGGATCTCTCTAAAAATATATGTTTTGAGTCTTGAGTTGTGAATTAGCCTCCCTTCTAGTGTTTTAGACGAGCTTATGTATTTATAGGGAAGTCTTGGAGTCTTTGTGTATGTAAAATAATAATTTTTAAAGATTTTGGGCTCCAGAATTGGCGTCACGATGCTCAACTCTCGGTAAATATATATGGAGATCCTTTGAGGGCGTCGTGATGCCATAATGGGCATCGTGACACTAGGTTAAATTTCAGGATTGATCGTTTCTACATTTTAGCCTTCCCGCGTGCTTCTGATTTGTCTGTAAGGTCCCAAAACAAGCCCATTTGCCATAAGATCCATGTTCCAATTCTTTCTATCAATAAAACACAAAAAACTACTAAATACATTAAATGACATGGAATCCAACAAAATAATAAGCTAAGTGGGTATAAACTGCACTTATCACCTAAGTTTAGTTATCGATGTACTACCAAAATTTTCGGCTAGTATGGACCACATGTCCTTAGCCATCTTATACTTCCTGAACTCTTTCATGGGGTCATTATCCATGATTCTTAGTAACGTAATGCTGGAAATGAAGCTCTTTTTCTTCTAGGCGTCATAGGCCTCTTGGTCTCGCATGTGTTGGGCTGTGGTGCCCTGTTCAGGTTCATCCATGTTCATTTTTAGGGTTTCAAGAACCTCTTGTTTTTCTAACACATATTGGATTTTCATGCTCCAAAATTCATAATTATGGTCATTCAGTTTCTCACCCTTGTTGAGTTCAGCGATAATGTTCTTTGTTACGGAAGCCATTCAAAAAAAACATAAAGTTTTTTACAGACATTCATGCACAATTGTTAATACTTTTATTTTATTTTTCCATGAAACAAATTATGTTTAATAAAGTTTTCCAATGGGGTTAGAGTCAGAAGATCACTATGTGTCCAATCATCACTATGTGTCCAAACAAATTATGTTTAATAAAAATTAAATTTATGTAATCATCATCCAATGACCCAATGTGAAAATATTATCAACATTATCAATAATGTAAAATCATCTTCTAAAAATTTACATAAATTTTTAGAATTTTATTCATATGACAACTAATGTATATGACACTCCATAATTTAATTACATAAATTAAATTTTTAACATAAAACATCCATTCATAAAAATATGAAAGCAATATTTACATGCCGTGAAATAACAAATAATTACACATAACAATAATAACAGAGTTTTGTTATAGGAAAAACTAATATCTAACACTTAGAACTTTTCTGATGTTAGCGTCCCAACTCATAAATGTCTTAGGATACAAATCCTTAAACTTTTAGGGTAACTCATAATTGATCTTGGATAGCTATGGAAATCCTATAGCAAATCTAGGATTATTGCAATGATTTCGAGATATAAAAGAAAAAATCGTGTTTTTTGCTTTATGTCTAAGATACTCAATTGACAACCTCTCAACGGCTTTATTATATTGAACATGTAACTCTTCTGTATGAGTCACTAATTCCTAAATATCAGTAAGTTGCATTTGCGATATCACAGAAAGAGTGTTTCATAGCATTCTGAGTCTATTTGATTATCATATCCAATTACCTTACCATATCGACTATTGTAACATGTTATTGAAAGTGATGATATGTGACATCATATCATCGCCTTCACTCATCCGATATCTATCCATTTCTAACAACATGTCTCTTAATCTTTCACTATGTACGGATGCCATGACCATTCTTGCAGTTAATCGACATGATTTTCTATAACAGATATAAGAAAAAATCAGCACAATGAAAACGCAAAGTTACATTGGCTAAAATCAACATCACAAAGATATTCATTAAATTACATAAACATAAAGTTTATGTCATAAAACAAATTTATCATTGCCAATTACAATTATGAGAATACTATGCAGAAAATGATTAGACATTCAATCATGACGGATCAGAATTATGAAAGAAAATCGATGTAGACATTACCCACACGCGCTGACACACATCTCCATGCGCCACCACACGCAATCAGGAGGGAAACACGCACCACCACGCGATACCACGTGCCGGTCACGGGCACTTACGCGTGCTCATGCGCCGACCACTTGCTGGCAAGTCACGCACTCAGAAGACATGTCGTTTGTTTGTTTCGTGACTATATGACATGTCGGTTTCACAATTTGAAGGGAACCGGCATGTCAGTTTCTAACCTTCAATCGACATGTCGTCCATGTCTTGGCTTTTTATATGACGTTGTACATCATTTCCGAATGACATGTCGCCTGATTTCCTAAGATACGGATGACATGTCGTTTTATTAATCAAGGAGTGTTTTTCTAGGTAAAAACATGTTCGACTAGCCAGCTTCTAGGATCTATATCCTTATTAACTTTTATCCAAATTAAGCAAATAATATACCGAATTAAAGATCACATGTCCTAGTTTTCAAAACATCTTAGAACATGTCATTTTCAATTTCGTACAAAAAGATATTAAGGAACAAAGTTGGAAGAAAATCATTTTTGTAAAATTAAAAAACAGAATGCATTTTCTTCATTTTCCATGCATGATCGTGCATTTTTGTGTAATCTAACTAGAATACATATATTAAAGCTATGATATCAATGTAGGGAAACATCATTCCTAATATTTTCATGGAACAAATCCATAATTGTCCACTTAGAATCTAACCATACATGTATTATTAGTCCTAAATTTATTCACAAACAAATTGAAATCAATTTAAGTATTTCACAACACAATTGCATACCTTACTCCTTGAAGAGATGTCCTTAATCAAACTTAATTGATTGCTTATCTCAATGAGCAAATGTTTGTATTTATAGGAGGGGAATCAAGTTATTATAACATCATATACACGACTTCCTATTCACTCACTTGCACTTGGAAGCAAGCATTGATTACTATGTAATCACATGCATTTCGATATTTTAATTACTATTTAATCACATGCATGGGTAACTTAATGACTTCCTCTAACCCCTTTTTAAATGTTACCATCATGGATGTACACTAATGGTAATGTTGTTGCAGCGGCGACGAAGGCAATTGGAAACGTCCAAGATATAGAAGTAGCTGAGGCCCGGGTTATTCTTTTTGGGATTCAATGGGCCCTCGAGGCAAATCTTACTCCTGCGATTATTGAATCGGATTCCCTTAATGTGGTTAATCTTATTAGGGGTTCATTTTACAGTATGAAGGAAATATAGTGGATTGTCTAAGAGATTAAAGACGCTATTAGGAACTCAAAAATATTTAGGATCCAATTCAAACCTTAGGTTTGTAGTGTGGCGACTCATGATTTGGCCAATTTGGTGTGTAAGAGTGGGCTTAGTAGCTTTTGGCGCGACAACTTCCCTTCGATTATCATGTGGAATCTCGTTGTTAATGAAATTTATTAACTTAAAACAAAGTGTGGATATATAAAAGGTAATAAATTAACTTGTTCTTTTCCTATATGAGATTCTTTATATTGAGTTTTTTACACTTGGCTGTTAAACATTTAGGGTGCGTTTAGTAGAAATTATTGCATGGAGAATATAAACTGGCTTATAAGTTACGGAAAAAAAAGGCTAGAGTATGAGCTAACATAAAAGGATAATTCATTTGTGAGATTATGATTTTGTAAGTGTTAAAGAGCGCGTTTGGTGGAGCATTTTAACACTAACGAAACACTCCACCAATCGGAGCCTTAGTTTATATTAGAACAAAACCAACACTTGCTGTTGTTGTACGTTGTTGCAGATGTTGTTCGCCGTTGCTGATTGCCAAGATTGTTGCAGCTGTTGTACTCATAATTCTTGTGTTTACTTTTCTTTGATGTTTGTTACGCCTTCTATAACCGATTTTGCATTTAACTTGTTTGAGCAAGGTATATGCTAACATATAAGTTCATCAGTAGCTGTTGAGCAAATTAAATCAAGTGGTACCAAACATCTCTCAATAAATTTTTATCCGTGGTCATTCCCAGACATCTTTATACATGAGCAAAATTCAGTAAAACAAGGTACAAATATCTAGCGTCAGTCCCAAAATTTATGCACTTTAAATTTCATTGTTATATTGGATTCTTAGTTGAATCTAGCAACCGTGTTATTTAGGATCTTGTAAGTCCATTTCTTTTGGAGAGTTTGGCATTTAATATCGTGGCTCATATTGATGATCTTGTTGCGTATATTGTTTTGAAAGTGCAAGGTAGATGGATGCTCATTCATAGAGAGAGAATACCTACATGCCGGGGATCGAACCCGGGTGACAGGTGGGAATACTTACCACAATACTACAACGACCTCACTTGTAATGTTATTTGTTTTAGATTATATCTTTAGATAAAGCTTTATTTTCTTATTTCTTTTGGTTAACAGTTAGTTGAAAACTGCTTACTCTTTTACTCAAATGGGACAGCTGCACCCCTAATGACAGATAAAAAAATCGTCACAATATGTGACCGGTTTTACCCGTCATGAATATATCACAATATTTTTACGGGAACAATTCACCACCATATGTTTTTGGAGCAATTTTTTAAATTTTGGCAGGAAAATTCAGTTTTTTTGGCGGAAAATTCTATTTATTTTTAAAACTTTTGGTGGGAAAATTCTTTCATGTTATATGAACATATATTTTTGTCACATTATATTATATTCCGAAGTCCCCAATAATAGTTAAAAAAATTCAAAGCTTGACAGGTCAGGTCGCAGTACTTAACCAGTTTATTTCCAACGCGACCGACAAGTGACATATCTTCTTTCAACTCATAAAGAAGGCAAAAAAGGAGATAGATTGGACAAGCGAATATGAAGATGCATTCCAATAGCTCAAAGAATATTTGACCTGACCTC
>SKCR01052583.1:0-17943 GCA_019454045.1 Zanthoxylum bungeanum | reverse complement strand
GTTTTGTGTAAACAGGTGTTGAAGACGGAAAAGAGCGAGCAGTAAGCCAATCAGAGATGGCAAAGGCACATCATTTGATATGGGTAGTAATCTGAAGATTGAGGTCCCAATGAAGTTAAGTTCCGGTAATGGGTCTCGGAGGGCGAAGCCCATATCGACTGGGGAGTGAGGCTCCACAACACATCATGTCAGCTTGGGGGCGAAGCCCATATCAGCTGAGGAGTGAAGCTCCACATCATCATTTTCGGATGCTGTCCCAGGGTCGAGGCCCATATTTTGTCAACGGTATTGGGATGCGTCCCAGGTCGAGGCCCCCGTTGTCGGTTGCAGCTATTGGGATGCGTCCCAGGATCGAGGTCCATGCATCATCATCATTTTCGGGATACGTCTCAGGGTCGAGGCCCACATTTTTGTCAGCGGTATTGGGATGCGTCCCAGGGTCGAGGCCCCCGTTGTCGGTTGCAGCTATTGGGATGCGTCCCAGGATCGAGGTCCACTGCATCATCATTTTCGGGATGCGTCCCAGGATCGAGGTCCACTGCATCATCATTTTTTGGGATGCGTCCCAGGGTCGAGGCCCACATTATCAGCAGCATCGAGACGCGTCTCAGGATCGAGGTCCACTGCGTATCAGCTCAGCTCGAGACAGCTAGCTAGCCAGGTAAGAAAATGCATTGCATAACTTTGATAGGATTGTTCAAAGTCACACACTGCACAAGTCCCATCAAAGTGGGGGCGACTGTAGGCATTGCATTTTCGCATGTGAAACCCGATGATGAGTCTCATTGGAGGCACTACCTTTTGAGTCATGAAAGCCGCGGGAAACGGATATCGGAAGGGGGAATTCAGAATAAACTAGCTCACTGTCTTCGTTGATGCTGCGTTCGTTACTTCGTTCGAACGGAAAAACAGATTGCGGGCGTTCGTGCAGCGTTCGAGGGAGCGTTTTCGAACGGTATCGGTAATTCTGGTTTTGCTGCTAGCCTCACACCCGCCCATTTAGCTCCCCAAAGCCCATAAAACACATCCCAAATTAAATAATAAATATTTATTAAATATTAAACATAAAATAAAACATTTAAATCATTTACCAATTAAATAAAACATAAAAAAAATCATGCCTAATATAAATGAATCAAATATATTATATGCTAAAACTAAAAATAAGATTTGCCTAATTAAAATCAATCTTAACCAATTAAAGCCAATCATATATTTGACTTCCTAATTCATAAGATATCCACCAATTAAAAGTATTGACTTTCTAATCTAAACCAAATTTGTCCCCCCTCAATCTTTGACTTTCCTTGCTAAACACTAAATCATATCCCTATTAAATGCACAAAATCCCTTCTCTTGTCAACCCTAACCCTTCTCTATATAAACAACCCCTCACCAAAGCCTTTGTCTCCTTGACACATAGAATTCACACCCAAACTCTCTCAAAATCTCTCTAGACTCTCTCTACACACCCAAGACCAAACAAGCAAAAAGAGAAAACACTTCACACATACACAAGCAGAAAACAAGAAACCACCACAACCACCCCCCTGTAGCCGAAACAGCCATCTATACAGCAGCCCTCCCACCACCGAAAATTACCACAAAAAACCAACCCCAAAACACGCCTAAACAACCTCCTAAATCACCTTAACAGCAGCCCAAATCTTTAAAAAACAGTAACATATAACTACATAGACAATCTTAAAAATAATCATATTTAATTGCACTAAGAACCCACACAACTTGGAATAGTTCTTTGAAAACATTGAAACAGGTAGCCCGTGCAGTGAGCAGCAAAACAGGAGCCGAATAGGAGCAGAACGGAGTTCGAATCGTAAGCAAAGCAGCGAAACAGTGAGCTAGGACGTTGAACCAGCGGACCAGAAAAAGTTGCGGAGCTTTATCCCCTTCCGATCTTCGTGGAACGTGAGTCCGAGAGACGGCTTAAAAGGTTAGACCTGAGGGTATCTTTCACACTTATTCTCATTTTTATTTTCTAGTCATTTATTTTGATTATATTTTCTGTATTTGTGGTATCCGTTGTGTGTATGATGTATGTTGTGGGTATTGGATGAATGAGAGATGTGTCAACTCTCGCGGTATATCGGATGGAAACCCGGACATAAATTTCATAGCCGATTCCGAATGGACGGTAATATGATCTGTACTCGGGCCACAATCCACGTACCGCTTGGGTAAACGACACCATCTTTCTTTTGTTGTGTTGTTCTTGTTTATTTAGTTTGTTTTACCTAAACTCAATATGTCGTTAGTTATGCATGATTCAACCAAGCGCATGGGCTTAGTGAGTTAGTCCAAAGGTCCTCCATTTAGGAGACAAAGAGCCGAAAAGGCCACCTTCGTGACACTACTCTTACCGCGTCGGTTGATGTATGTTCGGTTTGGACGCGAGATACGTTCAATCAGGCATACTTAGTTTGATATTGTTATCTTTATTTTCGTATGTATAAGTCAATCGAGCGCATGGGCTTAGTAAGTGTGTTGTGAGATCCCCTATGGGGAGGGGCTAAAAGCCCTTTACCACGATGCTTTGCCGCGCCGGTTGATGTGTGTTCAGATTGGGTGTAAGATGTGTTCAATCGGGCATACTTGGTTGATATGATTGGTTCTATTCTTGTATGTGTGATGTGACGCGCATGGGCTTAGTATGTTGGTCTAAAGGTCCTCTCTTTGAGAGATCAAGAGCCCCAAAAGGTCACCTTTACGACAGTGCTTCGCCGCGCCCTTTTATTTTCTGTATTGCATCCTATTTCATGCATCAGGTCCGTGTCCGTTCGAACGCGTTTGCAAACGCAACTCGAACGCGCATACATTTTTCCTTATCATGCATCAGGTCTCCTTTCCGTTCGAACGCATTTACGAACGCTACTCGAACGAGTAGCATTCTGTTCCATTTCCGTTCGAACGCGTTAACAAACGCCATACGAACGTGAGCATTCTGTTTCATTTCCGTTCGAACGCGTTTACGAACGCTACTCGAACGTGAGCATTCTGTTTCATTTCCATTCGAACGCATTTACGAACGCTACTCGAACGTGAGCATTCTGTTTCATTTCCGTTCGAACGCGTTTACGAACGCTACAAGAACGTGCACACACTGAACTGAGTCTGTCTTATTATATTCATGCATAATTGCCTATTGGTTGATCTTTCTTATGCAAATGTGTCAATGTATACCATTCATATGCTCGTGTCATGATAACATTTGAGTATTATTTCTTGCGGTATATCGGATGAAACCCAGACGTAAATTCCGTAGCCGATTCCGAATGGACGGTAGTGCGGTCTGTACTTGGGCTACAATTCCACGTACCACTTGGAAAAGTGCCCATATGTGTGCTTGTATGGTTACCATGTGTGCTTGTATGGTTAATTGTGTGCTTGTGTTTTTCCTGAATATGATATGCAAGTAAAGATGTATGTTAGTTGCTATCTTGATATATGTTAAGCATGCAATCTTATATATGAAATACATGTATATTTAGGCGCATATTTTATTTTATAAATGTGAATTTAGAAGCATGATACCTCTAGAAATAATTGTTACTTCAGCTTGTTTAAATTATTATATAAATCCTTTCATTACAAGTGACATAAGTAAGGGACCATTCCGAACCCAACGGTTTGAGGTCTTCCTTGCGAGGGGTGAGTGCGGCCTTAAATCTTTGTCCCGGTTCACACCGGGTGGCGACTCCATGTTATGTAATCCTTCCCAACTAGGTCACGAGCCTAGAGAACGCGTCGCCCAGGTTCTGTGTCCTACACTAAGCATCCATTTTCAAGTATTGTGAGTATGATTCCGCCATACTTCAATTTATTCATTCATGTATTTATATATTTTGCTTGTTCTTGTTGATCTTAGGGCTTGGTTATTTTTTTTTCCAACAATGGTATCATTGAGCTTAAAGAGCATGCAAATATATTAGGATGTTATTTGGGGGAAAATTGTATGAAGCATGATTTGATGAGTTTGCTTGATTAAATATGCTTATATGTATGTTTTTAGATTATACATCATCAATTTCATGGAAAATAAATTGGATTAATTTTTCCAACCCAAATGAGGCTTGGCCGAATACATGCAAGCATATGGACTAGATGATTTTTTAATTTTAAGACATAGATGACTTGAAACAATATGGAATGATGATTTGTAACTCGATTGGATTGAAAACGAAATCGGAACCATTTTAATCACCTTGGCCGAATGCTTGATGGAGGATTAGGGACTTGATTTTTTGATTAAATAATGTTGGACATATATTTAAGATAAAAATATGATTAATGGATTAATTTGATATTTTGGGAATATTGATTTAAAGGATTAATCATGATAATACACTTTAATTAATTAAGTTATAAAATTTGGAATTTTAAAATTTGGTTAGTTGGCTTAATTTTGAATTGGGCCTAAAACTATTATATTTGGACATAATGGGCTTGGTTGGGCCAAGTAGATTTGGACCATTTGGATTGGATCCAAAATGGGCTAAATCACACCATTTAAGCCCAAATGTAATAAATGGGCTTTTATGTTTAATTGGGCCTTATGGGCTTGATATTGATTTTATGGCATATGAGGGTGATTCCTTATTGGGCTTGGTAATTGGGTTTGACCCATACATTGACCAAAACCCAAGCCTAAGAAATCAATTGAAAGCCCATCGGACTTTAATTAAACGGACATTATATGTTAGTTGGGCTTTGAGACCCGATTGTATTAGATTTGGAATCTAAGTTATAAAAGCACAATAAAAGTGTAAATATTTAATTTAGAATTAAATAAAAGGATTAGTATTGAATACGACTTAAATTGGATTTAACGAGTAGTTCGATATAATTCGTGAATTCATACTATAAGTATTTATTCTCAAATTGAGTTGGACTCGCGCAAATGCAAACAATTGTCTGAACATTGTATTGTCACCTAATTAAAGACTAATTAATTGGATTTGATTGGTTGTATAACATGCCTTGAATGAATGAATGTGGATGTGATGTATGAATAGTGTATATCGGATGGATATTAGAAGGGAAGGGTATTTTAGAATTATTGTAAATTTAGAATTTATAAATTGGACCTGCGTGTCCAGCCTTTCTCTTATTGTCTCTTTGTATTCTCTTCTCACCTAATTCCCCTCAATGTAAATGAGGTTTCTCTTATTGTATTATGTAATTGGGTAAGAGTAGAATAGTGCTAGCGGGGAGAGGAAAGGGAGTGATTTGTTTCTAGGAACAAGTTGTTGTTCATATCCATCCGTATATCGCTATTACTTTACTTTACGCGCTTTATGATGTTTTAGAAGCATGCTTAAGGGTGTATGATGATGAGACCTAACAAAGATAAATTAATTGGTTGCCAATTACGCGAAAAATCCCTCAAACAATATTAAGCATTTTCCTTCCGTTGAATGATTCTTTCTCAAGATCCGAAATTGGCATTGGTTTGTTGGCCAAAGTCAAGACCTTTGTCAATTGAGGATGTGTTTGAATCATGAGAGTTTTGTTCCACATCGGTGCCTGTCCAAGTTGTGATTTGTTGGCCAAAGTCAAGATCACTTCTTGTCCATCGACATTGATTACGAAACTTTCCTCATCAATGGGTCCCGCTTAACTGGAATCATTAGGTTTGTTGTGCCAAAGCCAAGGCTTAGTTGATTCAGAGGAAATGGTTAGGAAAATGTATTGGATGCATTGACATATGTATATGTTTCGGACTTAGATGTCCACCTACCGGATCTAGGAATTGGGTGGGATCCAATTGATCTTCGAGATCTACCTAGTTAAATATCATACAATTTGTTGGCCAAAGTCAAGGTTGTGTGTTATTTAACGGGATCCTAGCCCACTAGGAAATTGGATTTCCCGAGTACTCAACAGAGGGTTAGAGACTTGCAGAAAATAGTGGGAGGCTAGTATTGAATTTGCAATTATCGTTCAGATACTTAGCTTTACGCGCTTACACAACTTATTTCGTCAATATTTACACATTAGTTGGACTAATACAATGTTATTTTTTTATGTAACAGTTTGACTGTACCCACATATCGTTAACTAGATAATTAGATTATCGTAGTTAAGATGGCAAACAAAGGAAATGTCCGTGACATAATCATGGGTGATAATGTGTTCAAGGGCACCAACTTCGCCGACTGGGAAATGAACCTAAGGATAGTCCTTGGGGCGGAGAGGATACTGTATACGATACAAAAACCTCTCGGGCCTAAGCCCACTGAGCCACTTGAGCTGGAGTTATGGAAAACTCACAGTGATGATTGTGACACGGCTCAGTCGATCATGCTTGCTTCAATGACTCAACACTTTCGCCGCCAGAATAGGGACTTGGATCCTTATAATATGATGGCAAGATTGCAAGATCTTCACCGCACTAATAAGCGGATGGCGAGGTACGAGTTAGTGAAGAAAATCTTTCGCTCCCGTATGACTGATGGTAGTTCTGTTGAGGTCCATGGGACTCAAATGATAGCCGATATTGAGCAATTGGCTAATATGGGTATAGTCTTGGAGGCTGATCTGTCTATAGATGTACTTCTACAGTCACTACCCGATACTTGGAAACAGATTGTCATCAACTACAAATTGATGAATTCGGATGATACTCTTGGAGAGTTATTATCGATTCTCAAGGAGTCAGAGAAAGAGCTTCTGAAAGGCAACAAGCGCGAGGCGCACTTTGCATCAACATCTCAAACGCCGAAAGCTGGGCTCAAGGCAACTGGGGGTGTTAAGAAGAAAAAGCATAGAAACAAAGGCAAGGCCAAGTCAACAAAGGCTTCTGGGAAGCCAAGGGACAAGTCTCAAGATGTTTGCCTGAAATGCGGCAAGAAAGGTCACTGGAAGCGTGACTGCCGCATGAACAAGGGACACAAGGAGGACATACAGGCGGGCAAGGCACCGGCCTCAGGTATGTTTGTTATTGAGATAAATATGACTACTTCTAGTCTTAATAAAAATTGGATTTTTGATTCTGGCTGTGGTTCTCATATTTGTACTGATGTGCAGGATCTGCATGATAGCAGGAGACTGGCTTCGGGGGAGGTAGATCTACGAGTTGGAAATGGAACTTATGTTGTTGTTTTGGTCGTAAGCACTTTTGTTTTGGAACTGCCCTCGGGGCATGTACTTAAACTAAATGACTGTTATTTTGTTCCTAGTTTAACTAGGAATATTATTTCTGTATCTTTGTTAACCCAGTATGGGTACACTTTTGTATTTAAAAAACACGAGGTGTTATTTATATAAAGATGATGCAGAAATTTGCATTGCCAATGCAAATAATGGTCTTTATATTTTGAATATAAAAATCTCCAAAACGTAAAATAACAAACAAAAGGCTCAAAATGAGTAATCCAAAGGAAGAAACTTATTTGTGGCATTGTCGTCTGGGACACATCAACAAGACTCGCATATCCACACTTTCGAAGAGTGGATACTTGGACGGATTTGATCCAAATTCATATGACGTCTGCGAATCTTGTTTATTAGGCAAAATGCCTAAATCACCTTTTAGTGGTAAATGTGAGCGCGCCACTGAACTGTTAGCCCTCGTTCATAGAGACGTTTGTGGGCCCATGTCTAGCTAGGCTAGAGGTGGATATCGATACTTCGTAACCTTTACGGATGATGCATCGCGTTATGGTTATGTGTATCTAATGATGCAGAAGTCGGAAACTTTTGAGAAATTCAAAGAGTTTCGACACGAAGTTGAAAAACAAACAGGCAAGAGTATTAAGACATTACGGTAGGACCCTGGTGGCGAATACTTAAGTAATGAGTTTCAAGATTACTTGAAAGAATATGGTATTCTTTCACAATGGACTCCTCCTAGAACACCACAATTAAATGGTGTGTCTGAACGGAGAAACCGTACCTTGCTTGACATGGTAAGGTCGATGATGAGTCGCACTGAGCTACCTATATCCTTCTGGGGACATGCATTAGAAAGTGCAATTCTTATTTTGAATAGGGTTCCGTCAAAGTCTGTTGAACAGACTCCGTACGAGATATGGACAGGAAAGAAACCAGGTTTCTCATTCCTGAAGATTTGGGGTTGCTGGACATACGTCAAACGTTTGGAAGGTACCAAACTTGAACCCAAATCAGATAAATGCCTATTTGTTGGATATCCTAGGGAAACCAAAGGATATTACTTCTATTACCCACAGAGAACAAAGTATTTGTTGCTCTACATGCGGTTTTCCTTGAGAAGGAATTCCTAAATGCAGTGTTTAGTGGGAGGAAAGTAGAACTCGATGAAAGTCGTAGTGATACTGTTCCTGGCAATGAATCGAGAACGAACATGAACAGTCCATCCAGGATGAGACTGAACCACAATCTTCAATTACACAAGGACTACGTAGGTCGGAGAGAGTCTTGTTTTCGAGGCATGAGGTAATACCTCACCCCCAGCATGTAACTACTATTACAGATGGAATTGACGGATATGGATAGCATGTGCACATGTTGAGGACTGAGGGGACGCTCTCAGATCCTCCAGATGGGCTAGGCGGACGGAGAGATATCACGCCCCTAGACCCCCAGATTAGAGACAGTTGTGGCATGCTTTGGGGGACGGCGAGACGTAACGCCCCAAAGTCATGGTTTTGCACTTCTGCCTCTGAGATTGGCATATTGTGGGAACACAGGATTCTGGGCGACGCATGCTGTCCTAGGCTCGCGGCCTAGTTGGGAGTACGGAGTAGCCACAGGGACTAAACCGGAGAATAATGGAGTCGCCACCCGGTGTGAACCAGGAAAATGAGATTTAAGGCCGCACTCACCCCTCGCAAGGGAAGACCTCAAACCGTTGGGTTCGGAATGGTCCCTTACTTATCTCACTTGTAATGAAAAGATTTATGTAATAATTTAATCCAGCTTAAGTAACACTTATTTCCAAGAGTATCATGCTTCTAAATTCACATGTATAAAATAAAGCTTGCATCCAAATTTACATGTATTTCACATCTAAGATTGCATGCTTGGAAGTACATCAAAGGAGCGACAAACGTACAACTTCATTGGCATATTATTCAAGAAAACACAAGCATACATACTAACCACACAAGCACACATGTGAGCACCTTCTCAAGTGGTACGTGGAATTGTATCCCAAGTACAGACCGTACTACCGTCCATTCGGAATTGGCTACGGAATTTACGTCTGGGTTTCCATCCTATATACCACAAGAGATGACACTCTTACATTCATCCAACACCCATAACACACATCATACACGAACAATATTCAATAAGAATATGGATTATAATACATTAAACACATTGCATTCATACATGTGGGGATAGCTACTAGGAAAACCATGTATGAAATCTAATAAAGATGACTTTGTTCAGTGCGTGCGCGTTCGCGTAGCGTTTGAAAACGCGTTCGAACGGTAAACAGAAGGTCTGCGTTCGTGTAGCGTTTGAGAACGCGTTCGAACGAAACCGGACCTGATACATACAATACAAAGAAAGTGCGTGTGCGTTCACGTAGAGTTTGTTAACGCGTTTGAACGATAAACAAAAGGTTCGAGTTCATATAGCGTTCGAGAACGCGTTCGAACGGAACCAGACCTGATACATCATGAGACTAAGAAAGTGTGTGTGCATTCGTGTAGGGTTCTAGAACACGTTCGAACGGAACCAGACCTGATACATACAACACAAAGAAATAAAAGCAATAACATTAAATGTAGCATGCCCGATTGAACATATCTTGCATTCAACCGAACACACATCAATCGGTGTGGCAAAGCATCGTGGTGAAGGATTTTAACCCCTCCAATTAGGGGACCTTCCATTGCACTTACTAAGCCCATGCACTCGATTGCATCATACATACAAAAGTAAAGACAATCACATTAAACTTAGTATGTCCGATTGAACATATCTTGCATTCAACCGAACACACATCAATCGGTGCGGCAAAGCATCGTGGTGAAGGATTTTAACCCCTCCAATTAGGGGACCTTCCATCGCACTTACTAAGCCTATGCACTCGATTGTATCATACATAAATAAGCGACATGCAGAATTCAAGTAATGAAAAATAAATAAATCAAGGCAACATAAAACAAAAGAAAGTGTCGTTTTCTCAAGCGGTACGTGGAGTTGTATCCCGAGTACAGATCATACTACCGTCCATTCGGAATCGGCTATGAAATTTATGTCAGGGTTTCCATCCTATACACCACAAGAGGCGGCACATTTCCCATTCATCCAATACCCACAACACATATCATATTCATAAAAAATTATGCAAATACAATTAAAGTAAACAATAAAAACCGAATAGAAGTAGGTGTGAAAGGTACCCTCAGGTCTAACCTTTTAAGTCGTCTCTCGGACTCGCGTTTCACGAAGATCGGAATGGGGGAAGCTCCGCAACCTCTCTGGTTCACTGGTTCGCCTTTTCCTTCGCTGTTTGGCCGCTCAAGCTACTGTTTCGACTCCGTTTTGCTGCTGTTTCCTTGTGGTTTTGCTGCCGTTTCCTCTGTATTCCTGTTTACTGTTTTAGTGGATTGTTTCGAGTATTTTTTCGTGGTTCTTTTAGTGTGGTTTTGTGTGGTTATTTCAAGGATCAAAAGTGCAGTTTATGTTACTATTTTAAGGGATTTTTAGGACTGTTTTGGAAGTGGTTTAGGCTGTTGTTTGGAGGTATATTTTCGGTGATGGAGGGCTGTTGTATGGGGGTGATTTTTAGTGATGGAGGGGGGGGTGTGAATGGCTACTGTATTTTCAGTGATGTGAGGGTATGGATGAAGGGAATGATTTGCTATCTTTCTTGTGATTTTGTGTGATGTCTTAAGGTTTCTTGCTGTGATTTGGGCGTGAATTCTGAGAGATTGGAGAGGAGAGGTGGCTTGGTTAGGGGTTGTTTATATAGAGAAGGGCCAGGGCTTCACCTTGTCTCACAAGGAAGGGATTTTGGCATTAAAAGGAGGATTTGATTTGGTATTCAACAAGGAAAGGATTAGATTGAGGGGTACAAATCTTGGCTAGATTAGGAAGTCAAAATATTTAATTTGTTATGATTGATTTTAATTAGGCATGACATCTTTTTAATTTAGTATGTGATTTGTTTAGTTAGGAAGTTAATATATTTGATTTATCTTAATAGGTATGATTATATTTTGTGTTTTATTTAATTGGTAAATGGTTTAAATATTTTTTTAATATTAATGTTTAATTTAATTAAGTTGGGATGTGTTTTATGGGCTTTGGGGGGCTAATTGGGCTGGGGTGCGAGGCTAGCAGCAAAACCAGAAACACCGACTCCGTTCGAACGCAAATTCGAATGCTACACGAATGTCCGCAATCTGCCTTAGGTTCGAACGAAGTAACGAACGCAGCACTAACGAAGACAGTGAACTTATGAAATGAACTTGACGACGTACTTATTCCGAATTTCCCCTTCCGACCTCCGTTTCCCGCAATATCCTTAGCTAAAAAGGTAGTGCCTCCAACTGAGGCTCATCATCGGGTTTCACATGCGAAAATGCAATGCCTACTGTCGCCCCCACTTTGATAGGACTTGTGTAGTGTGTGACTTTGAACAATCCTATCAAAGTTATGCAATGTATTTTCACTTACCTGGCTCGCCTGCTGCCTCGGGCTGAGTTGGTGCTGCAGTGGACCTCGATCCTAGGACGCATCCCAACAATTGCAACCGACAATGGGGGCACCTTGACCCTGGGTACCTCGACCCAATACCGCTGACTATAGGGACCTCACCCTCGAACTAATGATGTAGTGGGTACCTCGACCCTGGGTACCTCGACCCGGAACTATAACTGACAACGGGGGCACCTCGACCTTGGGCACCTCGACCCAACACTACTGACTATAGGGACATCACCCTCGAACTGATGATGTAGTGGGTACCTCGACACTGGGCACCTCGACTCGGAACTACAACTGACAACGGGGGCACCTCGACCCTGGGCACCTCGACCCAACACTGCTGACTATAGGGACCTCGCCCTCGAACTGATGATGTAGTGGGTACCTCGACCCTGGGCACCTCGACCCGGAACTACAACTGACATGGGCACACCTCGACCCAACACCGCTGATTATAGGGACCTCACCCTCGAACTGATTATGTATCTCCATACCCAGAGATGACATGATATGGGCCTCACCCTCAAGCTGATATGGGCCTCGCCCCTTGGGACTCATCCCAAAAACTGAAATTACGTTGACGCTACTTGGCTCATTTCCGCCGCTTTCTCCTTTCTTCGAACCTGCGAACACAAAACAGAAACAAACACGAAGAGAATGCAATGTTACGTGTATGCATGAATGATTTTCTTATTCCATTGGGTTAGGTCTTCTGCTAATTCCCGTGGTAACTGCTCGGTCTTCCCCCCCTCAGGCAAAGTATTGCTTTAATCTGTCTACGTTGATCAGCTCGGTGAACTCGTTTCCTTCCAAGTCTGATAGCTTCACTACTCCATTTCCCATTACCTTCTGCACTATGTAAGGTCCTTCCCAGTTAGGCCTGAATTTTCCTCTCGGATCCGTTGTCGACGGCCTCGACTGCTTAAGTACCAAATCACCTTTTCTGATCTTGGTAGGGCGAACTTTCTTGTTGAATGCCCGGGCTAGTCTCTTCTGATACAACTGCATGTGATACAAAGACTTCGTTCTCTTCTCATCCAATAGTGCTAACTGATCAAACCTCTGTGCGGCCCATTCCTGTTCCGGTAATTCTGCCTCTGCTAATACCCTCATAGACTGTATTTCCACTTCTACCGGCAATACTGCTTCCATTCCATAGACCAAAGAGTAAGGTGTGGCCCCCGTTGCTATTCTTACTGATGTTCTGTACCCCCACAAAGCATACGGTAACTTATCGGCCCAATCTCTGCAATTTTCTGTCATCTTGGCTAAAATCGTCTTTATAGTCTTGTTGGCTGCCTCAACTGCCCCATTTGCCTGCGGCCTATACGGTGACGACTTGTGGTGGCCTATCACATACCTCTGTAACATCGCCTTTGTCTCTCCTTGAAACTGAACTTCATTGTCTGTCACTACATGATGCGGCATACCATATCGACAAATGAGGTTCCGAGCTATAAACTTCACCATCTGCTTTGCTGTAACATTACGGAATGATTCGGCTTTCACCCACTTCGAGAAGTAATCTACTGCCACTACTATAAGCGATGCCCATTTGATGCATTCAGTCCAATTTCCCCAATCATATCAATCCCCCATGCTAAGAAGGGCCACGGCTCTGACAACCCGTGCAATTCTGTGTGCGGTAAGTGATTCAAATTACCATGTGCTTGATAGTCATGACAGTGCTTTACCATCTTCGCGCAGTCTGTTTCCATGGTTGACCAATAAAAACCTTGTCTCACTATCTTGCGGGACAGATTCAACCCGTTCATGTGCGGACCACATACCCCGGTGTGTATTTCTTCCATTACATGCTGAGCTTCTTCTTTTCTCAAACACTTCAACTGAATACCGTTTGTCTGCCTCTTGTACAGTTCCCCTTTCAAAATCACATACTGGGAAGCTAACTTCTGAATGGCTATTCTGTCTTTTCTGCATGCCCCTTCCGGGAATTCACCATATTCCAGATATCTCTGAATGTCATAATACCAAGGTTTAACATCGTCGACCTCAACTTCCAGAATTCTTTCTATCTCATAAATAGGTTTGCTTGCTGTCGTCAGTATCAACGGTCTCATCACTAACTTTTCTGGATTTTCCCAAGTCGCTGCCAGTGTAGCCAATGCATCTGCCATCTGATTCTCTTCTCACGGTAAGTGATGAAACTTACACTCGGGGATAACCTGTGCCAATTTTCTGAGGTGAAAAAGGTAAGGCTTCAACGTTCTTCCTTTAATTCCCATTCTCCTCACATCTGCTGGACTACCAACATAGAATCTTTGTAGACTTCCACACTCCCGGCCTTTAAGGCTATCAATGCTGTCAAACCAAAAGCACATGCTTCATACTCAGCCATGTTGTTAGTCACCCTGAATGTCAACCTCTTGGCCAAAGGCAAAGTCTCTCCCTCGAGGGTCACTATCACGATCCCGATTCCGGCTCCCTTGTAATTCACTACTCTGTCAAAATACATCTTCCATCTCTGAACCGTTATTGCTTGGATTTCGTCATCTGGAAACTCAAACTTATACTGATCCCCCTCAACAGGTTGCAATGCCAGAAACTCTGCTACCGCTCGTCCTTTGATCACTTTGGAGGTGAGATACTCAATGTCAAACTCTGTCAACAATACCAACCATCTGCCCAATTTTCCCACTAGTGAAGGCACCAAATGAAGATATTTTAGAGGATTCTCCTTTGCCACCACCTGGATCTTGTAAGACTGGAAATAATGCCGCAACTTTCTGGAAGCCCATACCACTGCAAGACAAATCTTCTCAACCTCCTGATATCGAGCCTCATACGGGAGCATCTTCTTACTCAGATAGTAAACTGCATGTTCTACCCCTGTCTCATCTGCCTGTACCATCATAGCCCCCAGTGCTTCTGATTCTATAGCCAAATACAATATCAAAGGTCTGCCCGGTCTCGGAGGTTTCAATACAGGTGGCTTTACCAAATACTCTCTGATTCTGTCGAAGGCTATCTGACACTGTTCATTCCATCTCACTGGCTGATCTTTTCTCAACAGTTTGAAGATAGGCTCACATACCGATGTCAACTTGGCAATGAACCGACTGATGTACTGAATCTTCCCCAAGAATGCTCTGACTTCTTTTCTATCTTCGGTGCAGGCATTTCTGTGATTGCCTTGATCTTTTCGGAGTCTACCTCTATTCCGCCCATTCCCACTGTATGACCAAGCAATTTCCCTGATGTCACCCCAAACACACATTTCTTGGGATTTAGCCGCATGTTGTATCTGTCGACTCTCTGAAGGAACCTTTCCAATGCTTCAATATGCCCAACCCTTGTCTCTGATTTCACCATCATTTCATCCACATACACCTCAATCTCCTTGTGCATCAAGTCGTGGAAGAGTGTAGTGGCCATCCGCTGATAAGTAGCTCCTACATTCTTAAGCCCAAACGGCATAACCTTGTAGCAATAAGTACCCCACTCAGTAACAAATGCAGTCTTGTGTTTATCTTCCTCAGCCATGAGAACCTGATTGTAACCTGAAAACCCATCTGCAAATGAATACATAGCAGATAAAGCCGCACTATCAACCAGAACATCTATATGCGGCAAAGGAAAATCATCTTTCGGACAAGCTTTGTTGAGATCTCTGTAGTCTACACACATTCTGACCTTCCCATCTTTCTTCGGTACCGGTACTATGTTAGCCAACCATTCAAGATACTTTACTACTTCCAGGAACCCCACATCTATCTGTTTCTTAACTTCCTCTCTGACTTTCTTAGCCCATTCCGGTCTCATCCGTCGGAGTTTCTGTTTTACTGGCCTCATATTCGGATAAGTTGGTATTGTGTGCTGGGCAATGTTTCTGTCTACCCCAGGCATGTCCTCATAGGACCAAGCAAAAATTTTGGCATATCTGACCAACACTTCTTCTAGCTTCTTCCTTTCTTCAGAGGTTACTTCACTTGCAATAAGAATTTCTTTGGGATTCTCAAGTGTACCCAAGTTAAATGCAATAGTTCTGGCTGAACTGATGTCAAATATGCTTGATTCGTGCAGAGTAAATGGAAATGACTCAGGCAAGTAAGCAAAAGAGATGTCTTTATTATTGGATAATGCAGAAGTACATTCAAACAAATCAGGAAGGTAATGTGTCTTCATCATCTATAGACACCTCTTCCTCTGCAATCAGGTCTTCCTCAGGCTTTTCATCCTCTCCCAGAGTCAGGCTCTCCAACTTCATCAATTCTTCTTCCCCATTCTCTGCTTCTTTCTCCGCAGTTTCTTCAACTATCAGCTTCTTACCCAACATATCCTGGAAGATCTCAAACCAGGTACCAAAATTCCATTAACTTCTACAGGTTCAGGCTCCCCTTGATATCCTGAAGCTTTCACAAAACATTCCATCAGTTTCAGGCCTTTTTTCTTGACCTTCGGCTTTTCTTCATCAGACTTGTACCCCAAACCTTTCCGAGTAGTCTGTCCTTTGAAATCTGGCAATTTTGAACCTTTACCCGGCTCAAACTTCATTTTCTCCATAATCCTAGCCACCCTAGGATCCACCCACTCCTCAAAAGTAGCTGACACCTGAAACCTCGTGAAAGGTTGTATCTCCAATGCAGCCACGGCATTATCTAACTCAGCCCGGATAGTAACAACTTCTCCCTCATACGGGAATTTTATCATCTGATGAAAGTGGAAGGCACGCCCCCAAGTTTGTGAAACCAAGGCCTTCCCAACAATAAGGCGAAAGTAGCCGGGATGTCCAGTACTGTGAACTCAACCTCATCTTCAATCGGTCCTACCTTGACCATAGCCACAAAGGTACCCTCAACTCCCATTTTATTGTCATCATAAGCCTTAATAGTCATACTGGAGGGATCCAAGTCTGTTGCTTTCATACCCAATCTCGCCAGAATTTTCAGCGGGCACACATTGATGGATGAACCATCATTCACCATCACACATGAAGTTCTCTTGCCCCTCACCTCAGCCCTGATAAATAGAGGCCTGTTATGATTTCTTCCCTCTGCCGGGAGTTCATCCTCAGAAAAGGATATCTGCAAAGCTTCCTTCTGAACCGGCCCAATAAACATTGCGGGGTTGGCATCTTCCGGTACCACAATCTTGCTCAAGGCCTCAATCATGGCCTGCCTATGCTCCCGAGATGCACATAACAGTTCCCAGATACTCACTTGTGCTCTAGTCTTCCTCAATTGCCTCAGCATTATATCTCCCTCAGTATTTTCTGCAGTTTCAACCACTTCTATACCATCTGTCAAAGCTTCCTTACCCTTTTCCGCCATATCATTGTAAAAACGACCGCTACGTGTCATTCCCCTTACTTCTTCCTCATCACTGCTAGAGAAATCAAGCCAAAAGTTCTTCCCCTGGTCAGACTCATCTTCACTAGTATTATCCCAGATTCCCAGGCAAAAGGCTTGAGGGTGAAAGGATTTCAGAACAAGGTCTTCTGGAAGGCCAGAGTTGATCATATAGGCTGGTGGTGGTACGGCACAGTAGTTGGGTAAGGGGTTTCTGTGTGTGTCGCGCTGTTCTGTTTCTCTGGGTTAGGTATTTTCTTGGAGTCTATCAGGTCTTGGATTTCATGGCGAAGTCGGGCGCAATTGTCGGTGGCATGGCTTTTTTGTTGGTGAAAGTGACAGTAAAGGCTTAGGTTATAATGTGATGGTAAGGGATTGAGTAATGGTTTGGCATCCAAGGGTTTTAAGAGCCCTTGCCTCTTCAATTTCTCTAGCACCTTGGACAGGGGCCTTCCCAAATTGGAAAACTGCCGGTTCCGGATAGCGGCGATCTCAGCAGAAACGGGCTTTGCTCCCGATTATCCCCCAATGGGCCTCCTATTCAGACCATATAATTTTCTATTCTCGGCCTCTTCTTCCTCAATATCCATGACAGTTTCCCTCAACTGTCGAAAGTCCGCAATCATGGAGGTCATCCTCCTCAGCTTGTTGTAAATGGAGGGCTTGGTGCCCTTGATAATCATCTTAATCTGATCCTTCTGAGGGCCTAGTTTGCATTTTCAATAACTGACTCCTCCACCGGTCCACATACTCCTTAAAACTCTCATCTGCTTTCTGCTTAACATTCTCCAGATCACGGAGTGACAGATCGATCTCTAAGTCAGTGAAAGCATCGGCCAACTCCCTTCAATCTTCCTTCAATTTCTTCTCCAAACCGTGGTACCATACCACCGGAGCTCCTTCAAGCGACATTCCAAACATTTTCTGCACCTGGCACTGAGATAAGCCAACTGAACTCATGACTGAT